>CP099854.1:978767-1134978 GCA_030062745.1 Capitulum mitella | reverse complement strand
ACATCGGACAAGTACTAGAAAAAAGTAAAATAGAATAACAAACGAAACAAACGACGGGCAGAACAGCATTCTTTGTCACTCTGTCATCCTTTAACCCTATTCCCGGAAGGCTAAGGACGGTATGGTCGATTCCCGGCAGGCGGGCGGATTCGCCCCCCCCCCCTGAGATCTCGAGAACTACTTGTCCGATTTCATCGCAATAAACGGCACTCGATTTGCCGTGACGTGAACTGCATTTTTAAAATAAGAAATTTTCAAAATTTTTGAAAGGGGGTGGATACAGAGGGCAAAAATGTCAAAATCAGGGGTATTTTTGGACTTCTTATGACTCCGTTGTTTTTCGACTGATTTCAATGAAACTGGTATGAATCGAGAGATTATGGATAGGGCTTTTACCATGGGCACACAAATCTGAAATTTTGAGAAAATTCATGGGCGTTCACAGGGCTTCAAAAATAGGAGGATTAGTGTTCTAGCAACTGAATGAACAAAAGAGGCAAAAACACTTTTTGGCTTTTGCTAGTCATGTTATGCTAAAGAAGTACAAACCGCATTACAATGTTTGTATAATGTTAGCATAGGCGGTGCCAGGGACATGAAAAAGGGGAAACTGTCATGGTCACACGTTCTTCAGATCAACTTGTGACCTTTGAACTTAAATGACCTCCAGTGGCCTTGGAGTCAATTGGAATGATCTCGTGTGCATTTGATATTGTTTGTAAACGTTTTCAGTCATTCAGATTCACTATTTCAAAAATGTCATTTTATGACTATTGCGATATAGGGTACGCGCACTGACATTTTAGGTCATAGCTCCGTGACCCAACCTGATATCAAGCTGAAACTTGGTACGCATGTAGAGGGTACCCTTCTACGTCACCTGTATTCCGGGTTTGGCATTTGAAAAAACGGCGCCGAAATTATTGCAAAATACAAATTTTGAATTTTGAGCTTGACCTGGCCTTGTAAATTTACCTCAGATGAACAAAATTATATTACATAATATAAATAACATATATAAACATACATACATATAAACAAAATACATTGCCCAACGATTGAGCTATACATCAATGTAAAGTTTTAAGTTTATCTTAAAAACTCTGTTTTGGGCAGACATTTTCCTTTTACCCTGAACATAGCCAAAAATGGCCTGAGGTGCATCGCAGAAACACTACCTGGCTCCGCCCCTGGGCAAAACAGAATTTTAAAATTTTGTCGCGGCGCGTAGAAAGAATAGCTAGGAAAAGCCACCAAGTTTCGTGAAGCTGCGTTAAAAAGCCTGGAGTTGGCAAGCAAAAAACCCGGGGGGGCGGATTCAACCCCCCTGCCGGGAATAGGGTTAAAAGTACCTTTAAGTTCATTTTAAAAGAATTAAGTTTCCGTCTGGTCAGCTCGGTAGGCAGTCCGTTATACATACTGAGGGCTCGGTACGCAAACTGCCGCCTGCCAGCCTCCGTGCGGATGCGAGGAAGGTGCAGCTGTCCGTCCTGTCGTGTGTGCATAAAGCGGATTTTCGAGTTCTGATGGAAGAACGAGGCGAGAGACGATGGCTCTCCGCACTCACGGATGCTGTGTATGAGAATGGGACAGTGGAACTCAGCCAGCTGTCTGGCGGTGAGCCAGCCCGGCCCCTCAGGACCTCCGATATGTGGTCAAATTTTCGCTTGCCAGTTACCACCCTTGCACTGAAACTGATGATCTTCTGAAGCTGCCTGAGATTTTTCGCTGAGCAGTTGCCAAACACAGCGATGCAATATCCTACGTGTGAGAGAACTAGGCCGTGTACAGTCGTAAAAAGGATATTCTGGAAAAGGTAATGACGGCTGTGGCTGAGTTCAATCAGAAGCCCGAAACATTTGTGTGTGACGTGAGCTATGTGGGCATCCCACGACAGGCACGGATCAAAAATGACTCCTAGGTTCCGCGCTATGCGGTCGGGACCGGTGCTCTGCCCTCGGAAGTCAGTCGTGATTGCTGGAGCATTGCGAAGACTCTGGTGCCTGCCGAACATCATCAGTTGTGTTTTTGTTACATTAACCTTCAAAGAATTTGCCATAAACCATACATCCAAAGAGCATGTGCAGCGCTCCATGCCGTGAATTAAGGCAACAACGTTATCTTTCCTGCCGGACACCAAAATCTGCGTGTCATCGGCGTACTGGACGACGTGGGCCTCGGGCGCAAAGTAATTCAAGTCATTGGCAAAAACGGTGTACAGCAATGACCCCAGGGCGGATCCCTCGAAGATGCCATAAACGTTTTGCGGCGGCCGAGACAGGTACTTGCGCCCAGAGGAGGGGTCCGTGATGGAGACGCTCTGGGTATGGTTGGTAAGGTAGGAGCGAAACCATTCAGCCTCAACTCCGTGTAGTTGTAATTTGGCCAAGAGCTTGGAGTGAGTGATCTCCTCCTAGCCTGCACAATAAAGACCCTTCACTGCTTTTGTGAGGAGCAGACCATGTGCCGGCACCTTGGCAAAATCCAACGTAAATCATTACGTAATTTTTTCAGGAGGGCTAAATGCAACGAATCTGCCAGTAGTAGAGGCGACGGCTCCCTTCCTCTTCCCCTGCGCTTCTTGCCTCCGATTCACGGAGGCCCACACTTTGCCGATGTCATAACCGGCTTCTAAATTTAGTCTGCGCACATACAGACTCAAAGTAAAAATCACTTATACTCACCATCATTTCCCGTTTTAACGTTACATGGAACAGTTGTGCTGTCTGGAAAATCGCCAAATACAGTCTAACGTAACGTACCTCACAGACTTTACAGGCGGCGCATAATAACCAATAGGTCCTGGCACGCCTTTAATCTCAATATAAATCAATCAATCCATCAAGCCAGGCGACTTCGAACATCCGCCACCTTCTCTATCCGCGGTGGATATAGAGCACATTTGTTGGAATTCCGTGGTGTCCTTCTGCCATTTACTGCTGTAAAACATACCTTTATTCACTTAAGGATCAGAATGAGAGCATCGTTTTATGATTGTAAGCAATGACACATTCATTTACCATTTTACCCAAATACCCTTACTCTTACAAGTTTCTACGACGTATGAGGCAGCGCCTATCTGGAAAAAGCATTTGCTATGAAACGTGGCCATGAAGTACTCGGAAGCGCTGATTTGCATATTAACCGTAGTTTTAGCCTCTCTTCACCGTGATATGTCTTTGTCCGCCCCCTCAGAAATGCAGTGTAGATTACGTCCAATACAATTCAGTTAAAATCGAAAATTACTGGCATGGCCTTGGATGTCGCCTGTAAGGTCACCGTAATTCCAAAGGGCCAAGCTGAGTAGCAGTGTCCAGCCGAAAGCAGAGGAGATCCAAAAGCGCGTATGATGGTTCTAGAGCAGATGCATCTCTGGTAATTTCCAGTGCACAACTACGTTGCCATGTGGTAAAAAGCTGTACTGGCATGAGAAAAGTGATAAATGACTACATAAATTAGACCGCACCCCAAATACATGCAAAAATATGTCTATTTTGGCTTTTCGTGTTATAAAGCGATGGCGGTACTGAAATAACAATTCCGTGACATTTCCATTTGCCAGTAGAAACAAATGTTAACTGGATACTAGGACTGAATTGTATTTGGCATGTAGACTAATGCCACACCATGATCAACATTAAGACGATAAATATCACACAGCAGCACGGATGTCATTTCTTGATAAGGCGTCTAGTTGCTGTAGCCGTACTTCCGGACGGGACGGTAGGCGTAGATGGGCTCCTGCTCGGGCTCAGCCATGTACACGGGAGCCGGCTTGTACGTGGGCTGAGCCTTGTACACGGGCGCAGACTTGTGCTTGGGCTCCTCGGGGTACTGAGCCTCGCCCTCATACGTGACCTCGGCGTTGTAACCGTTGTAGTCGTCGACGGTGTACTTGACAGTCTGCACGCGACCGTCGGGCAGGTTGACCGTATAGTAGCCAGACGTCTGCTTGCCGTCGCTGTTCTCGTTGGCGGCGAAGTTGGAGCCCGACTCGTAGTCGCTGACCGAGTAGTCGAACGCGTACGGGGACGGCTCGTACTCGGGCTCCTTGTAGGCAGCTGGAGCGTGGTAGGTAGCAGGAGCGTGATAGGCAGATGGCGCATGGTAGGCAGACGGCGCGTCGTCAGCGGCGGCGACGGCCAGGATGGCGGCAGCGACAAAGAGCTTCATCTTGCTGAAGGAGAGGTGGCGTGAGTAAGACTAGAGCGGCAGCAGTGGTACTGAGACCCAGAATCGGGCCACTCTTACTTTTATACCGATCTGGGAAGGTCACGTCGGCAGGGCGAGGTCCCAGGTTGACCGTAACTCGTCGAGCCGGCCCAGCCATGGCCCGGGGCGGTCAGAGGTTCAGGACCCGCCTAGTGGCCACATGACGTCACGTAAGGTCGAACGGGACTTGAATGATGTGAGAAGACTTTAGTACCGTTAACGCACAACGCGCATCACGAACCGTCGTACTTTCGGGGAACTGAATTTTTGTGAGGTCCTAACGTCTGCGCGGATGAAGGTAAATGAAAGACACGCCGGCAGCTGATATGCTCAATACAACTGGCAATTATGCGGAATTTCGGGTTTATTTGGGAACCAAAGAACAATTGCGTGTATGACAACTATTGATTGATACGAAAAATCTAACGCTATCTTCAGCATGCTGTGAAAACATCTTGGCAGGGGACATCACCCTTTGGTTGCAAAATGTTTTAAACTTAAACGTGATATCAGTTACGACTTCATCGCAAACCTTTTTTCTAAACAGACAACTAGCAGCAACACATTTGCTGAATACTCTTGGCATCATGTAGTATGTCACTAAACATGTCTTCCTGATTTGGTGTGCATGCTGAAATTCCAGGCTTTCATTTTTTGGTTCAAATGAATGTTTTCCCTTCCACTGTGGGCTCCGGAACCGGGGCAGAATTTACTGCGAGTTCCGGTGCCGGGGCAGCCTCAGCTGCGGGCACGGAGCAGCCTCTACTGTGGGCTCCCAGGCCGGCTTATTGCAAACCAGGAACAGCTGCATTTGCAGAGACAGTGATACATGGATGGGATTTTTGTACAAAGGCTTTATCTTATATATGACACTAATCCGAATATCTTGCATCAAGATAATATTTTAGAGAAAGACAACTTTTTGCAAACAGTGCCGCACTAATACACTGTAAAATCATTTCGACGATGCTAAGTTTTTAACCACGAGCCGTTGTTAGAGATACAAACATATGGGTTAACACACGAGTAACTAGTAAAGAAACAACTCAAATACTTGCCATCATCGCCATCGCCCTGTTTCGTGAAGGTGAAATGAACAATGAATAAGGAGTCCAATGTAAATTTAGAAAGGGTCCTCATCGTAAATGTACCAGCTAAAGATTTGTCGAAGCACAAGGGACGTCTGGGTGCTCGTCATTAACACGCATTACGTGGGCTCGTTGACAGGTGACGAAAGCAACATCCACGTGGAGTTCGCGTGTTAGTCATGACAAAGACAAATCAGAGTAGCGCTTACAGCTTCCCGTCAGAATTCAAACACGATTTTCTAAGATGCAATTTTTCAAACAAGCAAAGTTTGCAAAGTTTTGTTACAGAGTTAAGTAACAAGTGGATGTGCAGTGTTTCCGGTGCCTTGCCAGCGTTCGGAGATGGTAACTGTTCGGTATATTTTGTGATATTTTTTTGTGTTCGGAAGTACTGTGAGATGCACATACATACTCTGATGGGTTTTACTAATATCAAACTGTATTACGGCTAAGTTGTGACGGCCACTGGGAGTCACATGCAACTGTCAGTCATTTCAGATCAATGTTTCGCGCAGTGTTTGTGACACATTTAACTGTTGCTCTCCAGTAAGGTAAACAAGTGAGTGCAAGTTCACAGAAAGTTGAAACTTTGCATGTGACAGACATGATGCACAGTGATGATCATGGGCGTGTTGCCGAAGAATTGCATATGATAGAGTGGGTAGTTTGTGTATACATAAACTACCTACTCACTATGCCATTAGTTAACATATGAAGATCTTTGTGGACAAGCTTTATGCAGTATGCTGTATGCCAGTCACGCATGGATGCACCTTGACTTTGGTTTGCTGATTAATGCCATGTTTGAAAATGCCTGCAAAATCTAACCGAGGAGAACGTAACCTAACCCTGGGACAGTGCTGTAAATCTGGTTTTTGTTCTTGGTGTCGCAGTATAATTTTTGTTCTAGAGTACTACATTTTGCAAACAGTAATGCTGGTTTAAGTTGACATTCTTGGTACAAGTCAGTTATGACATCATACCTGCTTCTTACTGAACGGACAGTGAGCAGTGGTTTCCATGCAGTTCGAAATTTTTCAGCATGATTATAATGTAGTTTTTTGATAGAGGCACAAGATCAAACGTTTGGAGTATGATAGACAAACTGCTTTTGGGGCGTATATCTTCTGGTGTTCTTGAACACCGAAACAGTATCTTTTCCAACCCTGCCCTGGAAACACCAAGATGGTGTGCTGCTGAGGGATTGTTCTGTCCCCATGCACTATTTGGCTAGGAAACAAAGCTAAAACTGGTTCCTGCATGCCAACACCCACCATAAGCAGCCTATGGCAGACCCTTCAATGTTGTTTTTTTTTGACAGAATAAACAATGGCGAAACTCAATACTTTTAGTCATTAATTAAAATAGCCCAGGTTCTCCATTTTTTGTTCTATGACGCAGGGATTTTGGAACCAAACGGCACTGGTTTAAATGTGTACCCAAAGGTTGACAAGACTGTGCTGAAATTTCGGTCCAAGTTCATCAGGTCATGAGGATTATGCGTAGATTCGCGGACTGCGGCAGACGACGGGCCCACAAGTGTAGCGAAGGATGGCAAAAGTATTAAAAGGTTGTACGAACACAGCGCTGGACATGTAGTGACAGGGCTGAGTGTGTGTGGGGGGAGGGGGAGGTCTCTGCTGGTGTCTCGACGGTTTGGTATTGAGTTAATAGGTTCACACGGTGTCAGCGTGGTGCTTCATTGGATGTGTGGCATACATGGAGTGCCTTGGGAGTGCAGAAGAGAGAAATTCCCGTGTTTCGCTGGTATGAATAAGTGTCATGTCAGTGTTTTGTGCCTATAGAAACTGGTATACATCCTGAGTAAATTAGTATCTATTCCGACGCGTATCGCGGTTCTAAAGTAGGTGTATCTCTGGTAACATGCCGATGTACACTAGGCTAACATGAGAAAAAAGTGGAAACAAAGAAATAAAAACTACATACTAAGCCTGAGTATTATTTGTCATGCGAATGAATGGCACACAATGAACAACATTCATGCGATAAATATCACACAGCAGCATGGATGTCATTCCTTGATGAGGCGTCTAGTTGCTGTAGCCGTATTTCTGGACCGGGCGGTATGCGTAGATGGGCTCCAGCTCGGGCTCAGCCTTGTACACGGGAGCCGGTTTGTACGTGGGCTGAGCCTTGTACACGGGCGCAGCCTGGTGCTTGGGCTCCTCGGGGTGCTGGGCCTCGCCCTCGTACGTGACGTCGGCGTTGTAGCCGTTGTAGTCGTCGGCGGTGTACTTGACAGTCTGCACGCGACCGTCGGGCAGGTTGACCGTGTAGTAGCCAGACGTCTGCTTGCCGTCGCTGTTCTCGTTGGCGGCGAAGTTGGAGCCCGACTCGTAGTCGCTGACAGAGTAGTCGAACGCGTACGGAGACGGCTCGTACTCGGGCTCCTTGTAGGCAGCCGGAGCGTGGTAGGCAGCAGGGGCGCGATAGGCAGACGGCGCATGGTAGGCAGACGGCGCGTCGCTGGCGGCGGCGACGGCCAGGACAGCGGCAACGACAAAGAGTTTCATCTTGCTGAGGGAGAGGAGGCCTGAGTGACACTCGAACGGTGGCAGTGGTACTGATGCCCTGAATCGGGCCACTCCTCCTTTTATACCGATCTGGGAAGGTCACGTCGGCCAGGCGAAGTCTGAAGTTGACCGTAACTCGTCGAGTCGGCTCAGCCATGGCCCAGGGCGGTCAGAGGCTCAGGACCCGCCTACTGGTCATATGACGTCACGCAAGGTCGAACGGGGTTTGAGTGATGTGAGAAGATTTTAGTATCGTTTACCCACAAGACGCATCACGAACTGTCTTCCTTTCGGCCAATTGGATTTATTGGGGCTCTTGACGCCTGCACTGGCGAAAGTAAATGAAAGGCACATCGGCAGTGGACATGCTCAATACAACAGGGAAATACGAGGAATTTTGGGCTTATTTGAAAATCAAAGAATAATTAAGCGTCTGAAAGACGAATATTGATTCTTACGAAAAATACATCATCGTCAGTATGCTGCGAACACAACTCGGCAGATCACACCACCCTTTGGTTGCATAGTAATGTTTTGAACTTAACGTCATATAATTCATGCCTTCATCATTTTTTCTGATCACACAACCATCAGCAACACATTTGCTGCTTACCCTTACCACCATGTAGTATGTCATTAAACATGTCTTCTCAAATTGGTGTGCATGTTGAAATTTTACGCTTTCATTTTTTGGTTAAACAGAATGTTTTCCCTTGCACTGTGGGCTCCTGGACCAGGAGAGAATATACTTCGGGTTTCGGTGCCGGGGTAGTCGCTATTGCGGGCTCGTGGGCCAAGGCAAAATCCACTGCGGGTTCCCGGGCCGAGGTACCTCTGCTGCGGGCTCGCGGACCGGGGTAGCCTCTGCTGCGGGCTCGCGGACCTATTTGTGGCAATCAAACCAGCAATGGCAGATTAACGCAGGCAGTGATATATGAATGGGATTTTTCCAGAAAGGCTAAACCTTATACATGACCCTAGTTGTGGTATAGGTTCAACTTATGTGATCTTTTGGAGGTAGACTGCATTTTGCAAATAGTGCCGCACCAACAGGACATGATCTGAAATGTGACAAGTCCTGTACTTCACATGACAGAGGTGGCATGGCAATGATATCTGGACGAGAAATTAAAAGTCAGATTTGGACAACTATCCTTCGTTGAAAAGTTTTGCGAATTTAAATTCCAGACCTTTCACACAAACATGTACCAAGCTTTTCGATTTCAAGTCTTTTCCATTTGCTGCTTCTGCAGTTCTTGGCGGATAATCTCGAATGTTGCTGCATTTCGCCATCTCCCTGTGTCCTTCATGCCGAGGACTTGCTTTTTCCACAAAATGGCAAGCGGAACTCTCATGCATCCCCCATAACTCGTTGCGACGGTCTGAAGAGAAGGTGGAGTATGGTTGATTTGAGCATGATACTGTAATGTGTTTGGGATTAAATGTAGTTTTCGTCAGTTTCTAATTATAAGCTGGATATAGTCATCCAAATGTGGTATAGCAATGCATTGAACAGAACAGCTGAGATGCTGAGCAGAGCTTCTCCTGCCACAGTGATTTGATTAGCGTCCAAAGGAAATGAAACATCTGACAGCCTGTCACTTCCATTAAAAGCATAAAACAGGAACAAGTTCAGGGCCCCTGCATCCTGTTTGGTATCAACGGGAGACGTCTGCTCCAGAAAATCCAAAGGCTTTTGAGAGTCACCAACCAAACGAATATCAGTGCGCAAGGGCCCGCAAGCGTGCTAGCATTATTGCGGACTTTCGGCACTCAGGTCGTGAGTCGCTTCGCTGACGCTGACACCTATGACACTCGCGCAGCTTCAACATACCTTAGTGAGTATGACGAATAAAAACTCGTGCATAGAAAATGCCATCCCTCCGAGTGTCCTGAAGCTATGCTTCAGCATTATCGGGCGTGCATTATTTCGCATTGTAATCTGCAGCATTGTTACGGAAATTGCGCCGTCCTCTTGCAAGCGTGCTAGAGTCATTCCGCTGCATAATTCGGGTTATCATTCAGATGCGTCAAATCTCCGGCCCGTTACAAACGTTCCACTGATCTGCAAAATTGTTGAAAAACTGGGCATCTCCAAGTCACCAATTACATGCAGCGGAATGACTAGTTCAGTGATGAACAGCACAGTTTTCTGTCACACCACTCAACGTGTACAGCTCTTTTAATTGTCATGAGGCACGTTGCCAGGATTTCCTCAGGGTGGGAGGCAAATGTCAGATTTTTTCATCTACCACAGGCATATGACGAAATTTGCAGGAAAAGGCAGCAATTTTAGGCAATTTATCTGATATTTAATGGACCGGAAAACATATAATTATTTTTGATCACTATTACGCATTCATGCGAAATCGCCATGTATCTAGTGTAGACCGCTTGGCTCAGGGGAGCCTTGGCCCCTATGGCCACCTCCCCTTGGCTACGTCCCTGATTGTCACAGGCCATATTCTGCAGGGTATGGATTGGTCAGAGGTGTCATTGCTGGCACTGTTCGATCTTAACAAGTGTTTTGATGTAGAGGCTCATGACGCGGTTCTAGAGAAACTTCAGCGGCTGCAGATAGCCCCAGGATGGTTTTCCAGTTATCTGAAAGGTCACACGCAACATGTGAGAGACGGCGGCAGACTTCCAGAACCAAAAGTGCTGCAGATTGGCACGAGGATCGTGCCTTGGGCCACTGCTCTGTAACATCGTCAGTAGCGACCTAGCTTGTAACATTCCCAATGAGATCAATGGCTTCTGCATATGCATTGCTCGATACGCCGATGATACCCAGTTCATGATCACTGGCCACGGTATAAGCTGCCCGCAATGAGAGACGCGCTGGAGAATGTGTTGGACACTGTGTACACTTGGTTCCTTCAGCACGGCACGAGGGTAAAAGCTAAAAAAACGAGCTCATGTTGTTAGGTAGCAGCCGCAACCTCAACATGATCACAGATCTAGGCGCACTGTCGTTCAAACAGCAGCCTGTTGCCCCCTCAAATAAGGCTAGAAACCTAGGCGTGATCATGGACTCGTGTTTTACGTGACTTGCCAAGCCTTCTTTTGCATCTCGCAGCATTAAAAAATGAATGATGGACTCGTTTTCTTAATTTAAGGACAGGACTCGGCAGCAGCGTGCCAACTATTCGTCTTCACCAACCTCATACTTCAAATGAGTTGTTACCAGTATACCTGGCCAAAGGGCTTTCTGTGAGATGTAGGCGATGCATACCTGTTGCTGGCTATGTTCTAGGTCGTACAAGAACACACAGCTGCACATCAGAGTTGCTGGAGTAATGCGCAGTGCGATTTTTTGTGATGTGCAATGTGATGCTCCAAATTGGCAATCCATTGCAACACAAGTGTTAAGGGCTCGGTTGAAGACAAAGGTTAAGAACTTTTCGTCCAAGTCAAAGTTATTTTTCCAGGACGCGCGCCACGAAGAGCCGTCAATAACTTTGAGCAGGGCACCTCCGCGAAGGAGACTGATGGACCAACCCGATCTGTAAGGACCTTGACGCGACCGCTGTCCAGTGGAGGTTAGTAGGTCACGACGACTGATCGTTGGATGGAGACGGTAGGGGGGAGGGGGGCGCAGAGGTGGCCCCGCCCCATATTACGTCCTCACTGCCGTCGGCGAGTGTGGACAACAAAACAGGTTTCGGAATGCGAGCCGAACGGCGCCCGGTTGGGCGTCAACCGGATAATTCGGAGCGGAATTATCGGCTCCCAGGATTCTTCCGGGGCGAGGAAACCTTGGTGGGAGTTCGGAGCGGTAGCTCACGTGATGTGGTTTAAATTTAAATTAGAACGTAACCAGCAGAACGTGTGAAAGGCGTTTGAAGGAACGAGACCCTGCGTCGTAAACGTCTCTTTTTGAAGGCTTGCGACGAGGCGTTTTGTTCGTTCTTTATTCGTAAGATTCGGCTCACTGGTCATGAGTTGGTTTCACGCGACGTTTCGGTTATTACCAAACAAGTCGTCTTGAAGATATCTCATTGCATTTACGTATGGAAATTTCTGGCCAGTGCTCAATTCTGATTAATTTCAGACCTATTCCATTACGCCAATTTCTACTTTTTTCGCCGGCTTTTCATGGTGTATCACTTTCAGCAAGTTACGAAACACAACTGCCCGCAGTCATCGCCATTCCATAGCAATAGAACCATGGCAAAACGTCATGATTCTGAGTTTGCAAGTGTGCTGTTCGTTCGTGGATTTGTTAACTCTATTCCCGGAGGGCTAGACGGTATGGTCGATTCCCGGCAGGGGGGGGGGGGCGGTGGACTAGGCCCCTCTGAGATCTCGAGAACTACACATCCGATTTCATTGCAACAAACGGCAATCGATTGGCCATGACGTGAACTATATTTTCATACAAAGGAATTTTCGAAATTTTGAAAAGTGTGAATACAGGGGGCAAAAATGTCAAAATGGGGGTATTTTTGGACTTCTTATAACTGTGTTGTTTATGGACCAATTTCGATCAAACTGGCATGAATCGAGAGAATATGAATAGGACTTTTACCATTGGTACACACATCTAAAATTTTGGAAAAATTCATGAGCGTTCACAGGGTTTTAAAAATCGAAGGATTAGTTTTTAACAACTGAAGGAACAAAAAAGGCAAAAACACTTTTTTGACCTCTGCTAGTCATGTTATGCTAAAGAAGTACAAATTGCATCACAATGTTTGTAAAATGTTAGCATAGGCGGTGCCACGGACATGAAAAATGGGAAACTGTCATGGTCACACGTTCTTCAGATTAACTTGTGAACTTTCACCTTAAATGACCTCCAGTGGCCTTGGGGTCACTTGGAATGATCTCGTGAGCACTTAATATTATCTGTAAACGCTTTGTTTTGTCAATCATTTGAATTCAGTCTATTTCAAAAATGTCATTTTATGGCTATTGCGATGTAGGGTACTTGCACTGCCATTTTAGGTCATAGGTCCGTGACCCGACCTGATATCAAGCTGAAACTTGATACAAAAGTAGAGGGCTCCTTTCTACGTCATTTGTACTCCGGGTTTGGCATTTGAAAGAACAGCGCAAAAATTATTGCAAAAAACAAATTTTGACTTTTGACCTTGACCTGACCTTGTAAAGTGACCTCAGACAAACAAAATTAGATCTGCACATTGCCCAACTATTTAGCTATTCATCCATACAAAATTTTAAGTTCTATCTTAAAAATGCTGTGTTTGGCAGACATTTTTCTTTTACCCTCAACATGGCCAAAATGGCCTTAGGTGCCTTCCAAAAACGCCACCTGGCTCCGCCCCTGAGCAGAATAGAATTTTGAAATTTTGTCACGGAACGTACAAAGAATGGCTAGGAAAACTGACTAAGTTTCGTGAAGCTGCGTTAAAAAGCCTGGAATTGGCAAGCACAAAACCCAAGTGAGGGAGGATTCAGCCCCTCCCCGTTGCTGAGAACAGGATAATGACTTCAGATGATCTCAGAGTCACATGGTCACTCCCAGTCCCAATAACAACAGATCGTGAGTTTATTTCGTGGTGTTCGAAAACCCTTTCAGTTATCTAAGTTCACTACATAACTAGAATTCCTCCCTAGGGTCGTCGTGATACAGGGCACGCGCACGGCATTTTAGGTCTTTGATCCCTGGCCCGACCTGATATTAATCTAACATAGGCACGGGTAGAATTGCATTTTAGACATAACCGCGAGAAATGTTGCCATTAAACCAGATTTTGATTTTTGACCTTGACCTGACCATACGAAGTGGGCTCAGATTAACAAAATTATTTTTGTATCCTTGTCCAGTTAGACACCTATACATACGTATGAAGTTCTTAATTCCATTTTAAGAAACTATTATTGACAATCATTTTTCTTTTGATTCCCACAGTGCCAACAATGCATTGAAGTGCATCCCAAAACGTGGCCTGACTCCACGCCTGAGCAAAAAAAAAATGATAGCGTTGTGGAACAGTTCGTAGAAAGAGCATGTAGGAAAAGCGAAAAGTCAATCATTTTCGTGAAACCGCTTCAAAACCCCTGGAAATGGTTTGCACAAAACGGGGCGGGGGCGGGGGGAGGCAAATTCAGACCCTCCAACCGCCGGGAATACGTTTAAAGCACACGTCTAATAATGCGCTGTTTCCTACAAATCTCCATCTTTGGAACATTCGTTGTTCTACTTCCTATGTAGAGTATGTAACTTTTATGGCAGGACTACGATGTTCCGTGTCCATAAACTCAGGAAGATAGGACCCAGTTAATAAGGTTTCCTTATGTTTTCTCTGATGACCGAAGGTCATGGGAGGTCAAAATTTTATATAAGCTGTAGCCTTTTAATCGACTCACTGACGTTTTTTGCAGGCCTACGGGATGACGTACTTGCAACGTCATTGATGCCTCACATTGTCTTGATGACGTTTTGTTCGGAGAATGCGTGAGTATCATGGGTTTGATGCTATTAAAACAAACAAAAAGACAACATTTGAGTACGGCATGACATGCCTTCGTCATTGCAGTCTCACTGACGAAGGAATATCAAATGCATATGCATATAGCCATTCGTAGAATGCTGAATATTCCTGCCTTAAATATAATAAGCTTTTGATTGGCGTAACTTCCATATCCAAAGTATGTTAGTTATTCAGATTATGTGGAAGTTATCGAGAATTGTCGCAATGGCGAAGGGCTAGCCAAATCCTGTATTGTACGCAAGTCAATGCGCGACACAGCTAGATGCGGCCCCATTCCATTGGGCTCAGGGGATATCGACGCACCATGTGTACGCGCCCATTTATGCCACCTGGTCTTTTGTCAGCATAGGCAACGCGATGGCGTTACTCACAGGACGTTTGCTTTACGTCTTTCGTAGCGACCACAAAACACGAAACACCGTACATCAGGACTGAATGTTATTTATCATCCGGATCAGTGGCACAGAATGAATGACATTCACGCAATAAATATCACACACGGCAACGAGACATGTTTTTTTTGTACGGCGTCTAGTTGCTGTAGCCGTACTTCTGGACGGGACGGTAGGCGTAGATGGGCTCCTGCTCGGGCTCAGCCTTGTACACAGGAGCCGGCTTGTACGTGGGCTGCTTGGGCTCCTCGGGGTAGTGGGCCTCGCCCTCGTACGTGACGTCGGCGTTGTAGCCGTTGTAGTCGTCGGCGGTGTACTTGACAGTCTGAACGCGACCGTCGGGCAGGTTTACCGTGTAGTAGCCAGACGTCTGCTTGCCGTCGCTGTTCTCGTTGGCGGCGAAGTTGGAGCCCGACTCGTAGTCGCTAACCGAGTAGTCGAATGCGTACGGAGACGGCTCGTACTCGGGCTCCTTGTAGGCAGCGGGAGCGTGGTAGGTAGCAGGGGCGTGATAGGCAGACGGCGCGTGGTAGGCAGACGGCGCATGGTAGGCAGACGGCGCGTCGGCGGCGGCGACGGCCAGGATGGCGGCAACGACAAAGAGCTTCATCTTGCTGAAGGAGGGGGAGGCCTACTTGAGACTGAAGCGGCAACAGTGGCACTGATGCCCTGAACCGGGCCACTCTCTCTTTTATACCGATCTGGGAAGGTCATGTCGGCCGGGCGAGGCCTGAAGTTTACCGTAACTCGTCGAGCCGGCCCAGCCATGACCCGGGCGGCCAGAGCTTCAGGCCCCACCTATCGGTCACATGACGCCACATAAGGCCGGGCAGGACTTCAGTGATGAGAGAGGAGTTTAGTGGCGTTTACCCACAGACGCATCATGAGCCGTTGTACTTTCAGCTAGGGATGCACCGGATCGCGATTTTTGTGGTCCGGCCGTATACCGGATATGCCGGATCGGGGTGACAGATATCGGGCCGGATTTCCGGCCGGATACTGGATATTATGGATAACCATTTTTATTTTCTTTTTGTTGCTGGAAAATGAGACGAAAAACGCGGTGAAAGGAGGTCTGAAGAACTGGAAAACACTAAAGAAAAGATGCTAACAATTTGTGAATCCTTCCACCTACCGCTTAGAGTTATTGCGAGGTTT
Source organism: Capitulum mitella (assembly GCA_030062745.1). Lineage (NCBI taxonomy): Eukaryota > Metazoa > Arthropoda > Thecostraca > Pollicipedomorpha > Pollicipedidae > Capitulum > Capitulum mitella. The sequence goes on along the minus strand of CP099854.1, from coordinate 1,119,133 downwards.
CCCCATGTTTCATTATAAAAAAGAATAAATAAAAATGTAGCGATCATAGCATAGATCACCGATCACCACCTCTGACTGAAGGCAAAGGGCAAAGTTTCCAGAGTGCGCAGAATGTCATTATGCTTGATAACCATTCTGTACAAATACTAATGGATGTCCACTGGAGCATATTGCCCCTTAATCAGGGGCGCAGCCAGGGTTTTTTTGAGGAGGGGGTCCGGAGCCCAGTGTGAACTGAAATCATACGAAAACCGCCTGCTGAAAAGACGACGTGTAATGGTTTTCACAAAAAAGGCAGGCCTAAGAAGAAAGCCCAGGACCCCGGGCCAACCTCTGGCTGCGCCGATGCCCGTAATACTTGCCCGTATAGGGCTTCCTGCATAAGGTGGACGTATAGGCGGGGGGAGGGGAGTTGGTACGACCCCCCGGCCATTTAAACACCTCGTGTCCTCGAGCGTCGCGGAAAAACCAGCGTGTTGCACGTGACGAGATCTCACGACTGGCATCCCTTTTTAATGTCTCATGTCAACGGATGATCTTCCAGATCGGTTCAAATGTAAAACACTGGCAGAAAGTGGTACTTTTAAAGTTTAACCCTATTCCCGGAAGGCTAGACAGTATGGTCGATTCCCGACAGGGGGGCGGGCGGATTCGGCCCCTCTGAGATCTCGAGAACTACACATCCGATTTTATTGCAAAAAAACGGCAATCGATTTGCCATGACGTGAACTACATTTAAAAAAATTACAACTTTGAAAGGGATGGATACAGGGGGCAAAAACATGGGAATGGGGGTATTTTTGGACTTATTATAACTGTGTTATTTATTGACCGATTTCAATGAAATTCGCATGAATCGAAAGATTATTGATAGGACTTTTGCCGTTGATACACCCATTTGAAATTTTGAGAAAATCATAGGCGTTCACATGGTATCAAAAATAGGAGCAATAGTTTTCCAAAAATTGAACGAAGAAAAAAGGTAAAACGTTTTTTGGCTTCTGCTAGTCACGTCATGTTAAACAAGTTCAAATCGTAGTATAATATTTGTATAATGTTAGCATAGGCGGTGCCAGGGACATGAAAAAGGGAGAGCTGTCATGGCCACATGTTCTTCAGACCACCTTACGACTTTTGACCTTAAATGACCTCCAGTGACCTTGAAGTTACTTGGAATGATCTCGTGTGCATTTAATATTATCTGTAAACGTTTTCAGTCATTTGAATTCACTTTTTTCCAAGAATCCCATTTTATGGCTATTGCAACATAGGGCACGCGAACTGACATTTTAGGTCATAGCTCCGTGACCCGACCTGATATCAAGCTGAAACTTCATACACAATTAGAGGGCCCGTTTTTACGTCATATGTGTTCCGGGTTTGGCATTTCAAGAAATGCCTCAGAATTTATTACTATAAAACCAAATTTTGACTTTTGACCTTTACCTGACCTTACTCGGTGACCTCAGATGGACAAATTGTGTTTGCACGTTGCTGAAGTATTTAGCTATACATCCGTATAAAGTTTTAAGTTTTATCTTAAAAACGCTATTTTTGGAAGTCATTTTCTTTTTATGCTCAACAGGGCCAAAATTGGCCTGAGGTACCTCCCAAAAACGTCGCCTGGCTCCGCCCATGAGCAAAACAGAATTTCAAAATTTTGCCACAGTAAGTACAAAGAATAGCTAGGAAAAGTCACCAAGTTCCGTGAAGCTGCGTTAAAAGCCCTGGAACTGGCAAGCAAAAAATCCAAGGGGGGCGGATTCAGCCCCCCCCTGCCGGGAACAGGGCTAATGTCAGCTGAAAGTTCAACGGCTTATGATGCGGCACGGGGTAAACACCACTAAACTCCTCTCACATCAGTGAAGTCCTGCCCGACCTTATATGACGTCATGTGACCGGTAGGCGGGTCCTGAACCTCTGTCGGCCCTGGGCCATGGCTAAGCCGGCTCGACGAGTTACGGTCAACTTCAAACTTCGCCCGGCCGACTTGACCTTCCCAGATCGGTATAAAAGGGAGAGAGGCCCGATTCATGGCATCAATACCACTGCTACCCTTCGAGTGTCACTCAGGCCTCCTCTCTCTCAGCAAGATGAAGCTCTTTGTCGTTGCCGCCATCCTGGCCGTCGCCGCCGCCAGCGACGCGCCGTCTGCCTACCACGCTCCGGCTGCCTATAAGGAGCCCGAGTACGAGCCGTCCCCGTACGCGTTCGACTACTCTGTCAGCGACTACGAGTCGGGCTCCAACTTCGCCGCCAACGAGAACAGCGACGGCAAGCAGACGTCTGGCTACTACACGGTCAACCTGCCCGACGGTCGCGTGCAGACTGTCAAGTACACCGCCGACGACTACAACGGCTACAACGCCGAAGTCACGTACGAGGGCGAAGCCCAGTACCCCGAGGAGCCCAAGCACAAGGCCGCGCCCGTGTACAAGGCTCAGCCTACATACAAACCGGCTCCCGTGTACAAGGCTGAACCCGAGCAGGAGCCCATCTACGCCTACCGCCCCGTCCAGAAATATGGCTACGGCAACTAGACGCCTCATGCAGAAATGATGTCAATTTTGTTGTGTGATATTTATTGTGTAAATGTCGTTTATGTGTGATTTATCTGTATGGCAATTAAAGCTCAAACCAGCGTTCAGTTTTTTGTTTGTTTGCGATCGCAGAGGAAGGCGCAAGACCAATGAATTTTTGTATCGTTATCGCGTTACTTATATCGACAACGTGCGAATGCCGTGAGCAGTAGCGCGGCTGGGTGAAGATCTGGTCTCTCCGTCCTGGAAAGACGGGTTAAAAAAACACCACGTTCATGTGTCGCAAGACGTGAGTGGTAAGGAGGAAGGAAAAGGGTAAGTTGTTTCACCCATTAACGCTCAGTGTTCTATAGACAGTACGGCTATCAATTGTTCTGTGTGGCTTCTAAAGGGTTCTGTGAAACCGCAAACCCTGCCATCACTCGGTGAAGGGGTGGCAGTTGTTGACTAAGCTCTGACGTTTCGGAATTTCCATAAGACTGTTGGATTTAACTCTTTTTTCCCATTTATAACGCTTGGTCGCATTCCCGTAAGGGGGCTTCATTGCCATGCCTGTCAAGAAAGCCCACGCTCAGCCCACGGTCAGCCCAAACTCGATATCATTTCAAAATCGCTTAAAACGCATCAGTATGTGGGCAGTAACAAGCTGAGTTCATTGACACTGTCAGCCCTCCATCACATCCATTAACTTTATTTGAGAGAACAAAAAACGCTAAAAAAATACAACGAACATAAATGCAGTTTAAACCCCAAGAAATTAACGCTCACAATGTTCGTCATACGCCGTTGAGGTCAAAAATGCCCCATTTCCACCGTACCCATTGCAACTTTTTGAATTTCAGAGGGGACCGTCCCACTTCATGCTTTACTTCCCATTAGATTTAGCCCAAACGAAATGGCCGTCTGCACCGTGCACGCCTGACTGGGGGAGAGGGCAGTGGACCCCCCTCTAGCTATCGAACGATTGATCGAACAACAAAATAAGCACATCGTTGTAAAGCTCATGACAAGTACAGTTCAAAGCTAGCCTCATCTTAGTTTCGGGTAAAATGTGAGCCATTGGCTCCCCATATATGATTTCTCAAAGCCGTTCATGAAAGCGATAAACGGCCTGGATCTCAAGTGATATGTGATATGTGATAAACCCGGCACCGCCTGGCGTGTTTTTATACCCGCGACCACCTGGGGGTGTCAAAAACGGCCTCCCTGCTGTCTCAGGGTCTAACCGTCGAGTCTGAACCGGTCTACCACCAGTCGATAGCCCCGAGTCTTACGATTCAGCAAATACTATTGCACTGTTCGATGTTTGCTGACAATTTTGTCAGACAAGAACAGGCCCCGCCCATTGGGCTTGTACTGACAAGGGCATTCGGAGGTGCTGACGGTTTTGACAGGCGATATAACTGTAGCCAAAGAGTCGCACGATGTAAAATCACCCATGTCGCACCTACATTCATACAGTAGACTAACCGTGCTTATTGTGTTGTGTGCTGTGTGACGGATGTGAGATAAGTCAAGTGTGTGAACAGTTTTTATAAGTAATATTATTCATGTATTTTACGTTTAGCATCTATTTCGATGGGGCGGATTAATAGAGGATTTTCCTTGAAGAGCTGGAACGAGAGATCGCGCCAGTCTTGTGTGTGTGCATTAGACTTAAGTGTGTGCGTGAGACTTAAGTGTGTTGATGACGTTTTAATTGTCGCCATTCTGTGTCGCCCAATACATGTGTGAGATAAAATATTATCTGCTTCACTGCTCGCAGCAAACGGATAGAAAAAATACTGTTGACTTTTGTGTTGGTATGTTAGCAGGTAATGCATGTCTGTTGCAGAATTAAGGCGTTTTTTTTTAATGTTAAGATACCTCTCAAATGACTGGGCGTTTTTCTTCGCTTTAAGGCTCCCAGCGTAGGCAGGTAAGATACAGTAAAGCAATTTATATAAAAGGCATGTGTCCTGAAATGGGCGCACTTCACAGTACGCATTCCTACCAATGCAAGGTCTGGGTAAACACACAGTATGAATACGTATATAGCATATAACATACACACAGTGTTTTACTTTGCGCAAGGAAGCAACAAGACCGTCTTTACTTCGACTGTTGGTCGTTGATGTGCGCCGGACTGTCTAGGCTAATTCTTCCGCTCACATCAAGATTGATGTTTCACAAGTAACTTAAAGCACTTGTGAAACACAGTACACAACAAAAGTACTTCCTTGGTTGCAACAAGACCACTTCCTATCACTTGCCTCTTACAACTTCTTTGCACCATCGGCGAATTAGCAGGTTTACGTATTTGTCATGATGATGATGATTGGGGTTTATCCCAAATGATTATGAAATCCAGTGAAAAATTAATTTTGTGAGCATATCAGTATAGCAAAAGCTAATGAAAGCTTGCAGAATAACGTTGCTTCTCTCTATACAGCACTCTAATGCTCATCAAATTTGATGTACATAGTTAAGGGGGAAGTGAGTGGGGGTCCGGCCAGAATTTAGAATGGCGATGCCTGGGTACTAAACTCTGCCCAGTTGGGGCCCATACTGAATGCTTGCTATGGATAGCATAGTGCATAGGTGTAGGAATGTCTTAAAAAGCGAGGCGAAGCCAATTTTGAAGTTGATGCTTTGCATAATTGACGCTGATTCTTTGCACTGTCATAAGATTAATGTTAAACAGTTACCAAAAGTGAGGATCAAGCACTTCCCGTCCTTTGGGGTTACGCCAACTCTCCTGACACGCCGGCCACTTGGCTCTGGATCAACATCAAAATCCACTTTCCAGTCGAGATAATAAATGTCAATAATATAGTGTCTTGGTAAAGGTACCGACGAGCAGGTCAAAGTACGCAGCTAACGATCACATTTAATTTCTCAGGTTTATTTCATATGTACCCGGGAGCGCTGAGTTAAAGACTGCGATTTTCGTGCCACTACGCTGCGCTCGCCGGTGCCGAATGCGGGATGGACTTGACTGTAGCTAGTTTTAACGTTTCTTTATTTTGGTACGATTAACCTTGTCAGATGGTGCTGGGTGGGTGAATAGTGAGGATGGTGGCGCCTCTAGTGGCCACCCGCGTAAACTCTGTAGGATGGTCGACGCCTGGATCAGCGCCACCTACTACCGTGTGGCGGGTTGTATGGCTAGCAGTGTTGCTGGCACGAGCGCGAGCACTCCTCCACAGGTGGGGAAGGAGGGGTGAGCGGGTGCAAGAACATTTTGGGTCAATCCTTTCCAGTCGGCGTTTACAGGGGTGATGTTAGATTGCAGTAAAAAGCTAGGGGGCAGCTACCACTCCCTCCCCCTCCCCGATTTCCGCACCCCTGGACTATCATGGAAGGGATAGAGCGCTGAGTTTCCATTTGCTCCCAGCGCACAAGCGTCTGATAAAAGAAATGCAGTGTTGTGACAGTAAAAATCGATCACAAAAATGTTTGAGTGTACGACTACATTTTGGGCGATTATTTTTTGCTGCACCCATTTCCACAGTCTTAAATGACATTTTACTTAAGGGTGCCCTATGGCAATGACGCGTAATCTTCTGTCATGGTCATAGAGGTTTTACTTTCACCATTCCCTTTACTTTCTCCCTATCTTTTATCTACTGCGACCTTTCTTATCGTTATTATTGTTCATTTCCCCCTTTTTCCCCCAACCGTCAGAAACTATGGGCGGGGAAACCAACATTGGGGAGCCCAAATTAACATTGCATGGGAAATATGTACGCCATTCAGCCCTATTCATATTCCCTCTTAGCCAACTAAAAATTCCCAAAATGTTATATACATACCGTAATCTAGAAACTGATGAAAATAACATTCAACCTTGCCCCGACTGGGGAGGGTGGCAGACCGCCCCGCTGAGATTTCTCCAAGATTGCGAGAAAACGAACAAATGAATTGCCTCGAAACTTTGTGTACATTTTGTTTGAATATTTCTACAGCTTCTATCCAGTTCTTGACCAGAGGTCAAAGCGATCTCAGGTGACCTGGGTAGTAAGTTAAGTACGCCAATAAGTAACGCCAGTAAGTTGTCTGACCTCGGCCAGGTCAAGTGGACCTGTGTCCAAAAAGGTTTAGCGTTGTGTAACTTTTTTGCAAAACATAATATCACAATAAAACTTTCAAGGGTTAGAGATTTTGATAGATGCAACAAATCTGCTATCTCGGATTTTTCGGAAATGCCCGAGTCATTGACCTAACGTCAAGCCCGTTTGCAATATAAGTCGTCGTTTTTTCGAAAACTGGCTGAGTTTTTTTATACTGTTTGAGTGTGTGGAGATCCAGACATCCAGTTTCCATCAATGGGAAAAGTATCAATGACCTCCAACCACTGACCAGAGGTCAGGTCACGCATAATCGTTATAAGTCAAGATCTACTGCCATCAAAATCGGCGATTAATGACATAGATCGGATTGAAACTGGCAGAACTGGCTCACAGAGTTGCGAGTAATACCAGGAAGTTTTTTTTAACTGCATCTTTTAGGAATAAACAGACTACAAAGGTTTTCCAAAATTTAGGCGTGAAAATCATCCCAAGAACACTAAGATCAAGAAACAACATTTCGAATGACATCTCGCAAAAATAAAACGCCAAAATTAGTTCCCGTGGATTTCATATCGCCTTCATCGGCAGTGCCCGCCTTGAAGAACTGTGAAAATCACCGTGCCTTTAACCCGACCTATCCGTGTACATATCAAACAAATCAGAGAAATTTGGCGCGTATCGGCATCTACGAACTTTTACCTGTCCGCTGGTGTCTCCAGACTTTATTAGTCACAGTCCTTGAGATTTAGGCCGTTTCTCGGTCTCATGCAGGAAATTCCGGCTATGAGAAAACGTATATAGGGAGTAAACGACTTACATATTATCCAAAATTAAAAATGAGACCAGTTTCGAGCTCTACTCGTCACGAGCTTCCCAGCGGTGTGCTCATCTTTATCGTGCTACCAACCGTGCGTGAGTTAGAGGGGGACGGTCAGCCGGCCCCCCAGTCGAGCGTGCATGGCAGCGACCGAAGTCGACCGCGGTTTAATTGCAGTTGCATTATAGCATCATGATCAAATCCATCACCTTCCGTCTTCCTTTAAGAATCTTTCGAGTTATGCGGGACGCGCGAAAGGTGGAGGCACTGCTTGTCATTTTGCAAGAACAGCAAGTCCTGTGCATGATGGACTCGGAGAAGTGATGAAGTTCAGTGTTATTTAAAACTGTCCACTAATAAATGCAAAAGCAACGAATTAAAAACTATGATCTTCATAGATGTTTGTGTGAAGGGTCCGTAATGTAAATTCGCACATATACATAAAGAGAACTTTACGAGGATGGACAGCTGTCCATATCTCACCTTTTTGTCATCCGGATACAACTGTCGTACCCTCCTGAGTTTCTTCACAGATTGCGAGAGAACGAACAAACGGAGCGCCACGAAATTTTGCGTACCGTTTGCTTGGCCATTCCTATACCTTGTGTCATCTTGATCTCTGGTTAAGTCAAGTGTTTGACCTGAGTCAGGTCAAGTGTACCTATGTCAAAAAAGTTAAACGCCCAGTCGCTTTTTTCAGAAAACACGGTATAAGAATAAAGTTTACAGATATCACAGAACTTTATAGATGCAACAGATCTGCTATCTCAGATTTTCGGAACTACTTCCGGATCACATACCTAAGGTCGACACCATTTCGAAGACGTGTTGTTTGTTTCGGAAATTGATGGAATTGTTTATGGCACTTTGAGTGTGAGGTGATGCAGACATCAAATGGTTCGTCATTGGGCAAAGTATCACCAAAGAGCGTTGACTTGGTTGCGTTTCAGCCTGGTGCGTCAGCAGACGGCCGACTGACGTCTGAAGAAACGCAACACTTGACACAAGGCTAGTCGGCTTCGACCACAACGGTAATGGTCAAACGTGAAGAAAAGAAGCTAGAAAACAGGCAAACAATTTATTGCGATTGCCAGCAGGTGCGAATCGTAAGAATGATGGTGGCTTGAGTCTCGAATCATACGACTGAAGTGTTGCGAGTGTGTTGTAACGGTGACCGTCTTCTCGTAAGTATTTGTCAATGTCATGTTGCAGACGGCAGTGCAATGTAAATGCAGTTGTCAGTGTGATGTTTCGCGAATTTTCCTTGCACCGCATCGTTTGTCTATATTTGGTTCACCGTAACTCCTAAAAGCATGGCGTCACATCATCGAGTGTCTGACCTTATACCGGGGATGGCATCATGTGCTGAACAGTTCTTTCGTAAAACATGTTTACATTTAGTGAGTTTCCTGTCAGAAACAAATAACGGAATCGTTATCTGCGAGTTCTGTTAAGTCATTTCATGCTGTTTCCTGGATTCCCATGAACATGACCTATTCACTTTCAGAGTCCTAATGTAGGCTGGAAGTACAACGGCTCATGATCCGGCAGTGGGTAAACGCCACTAAACTCCTCCCACATCACTGAAGACCTGGTTGACCTTATATGACGTCATGTTACCAGTAGGCGGGTCCTGAGTCTCTGACGGCGCCCCGGGCCATGGCTGGGCCGGCTCGACAAATTACGGTTAACTTCAGGCCTCGCCCGGCCGACGTGACCTTCCCAGATCGGTATAAAAGGGAGAGTGGCCCGATTCATGGCATCAATACCACTGCTGCTGCTCTAGTCTTCGTCACGCCAACTCTCCCTCAGCAAGATGAAGCTCTTTGTCGTTGCCGCCGTTCTGGCCGTCGCCGCCGCCAGCGACGCGCCGTCTGCCTATCACGCGCCGTCTGCCTACCATGCGCCGTCTGCCTATCACGCCCCTGCTGCCTACCATGCTCCCGCTGCCTACAAGGAGCCAGAGTACGAGCCATCCCCGTACGCGTTCGACTACTCGGTCAGCGACTACGAGTCGGGCTCCAACTTCGCCGCCAACGAGAACAGCGACGGCAAACAGACGTCTGGCTACTACACGGTAAACCTGCCCGACGGTCGCGTGCAGACTGTCAAGTACACCGTCGACGATTATAACGGCTACAACGCCGACGTGACGTACGAGGGCGAGGCCCAGTACCCCGAGGAGCCCAAGCACAAGGCCGCGCCCGTGTACAAGGCTCAGCCCACGTACAAGCCGGCTTCCGTGTACAAGGCTGAGCCCGAGCAGGAGCCCATCTACGCCTACCGCCCCGTCCAGAGGTACGGCTACAGCAACTAGACGCCGTACCCAGGAATGAATGCCCCTTGCCATTTATGATATTTATCGCCTGCATGTTGTTCGTTGCATGCCTTTCATCCGTATGACAATTAAACCTGAATCATAAACTTCTGTTTTTCTTTTTTATGATCACAGAAGAATTGTAAACGTTTTCTCAGAAGCACCATCGCGTTACTTGTGCTGAAAGCATACGAATACTGTGAATAGTAGATCGAGTGGTTAGAGGTCCGGTCTCTCCGTTCTGGGAAGACGGGTTCGAGTCGCCACGATGCTCGATATCTGGATGGTGAGTCATATGGAAACTGACTGAAACGGGGAACACAGGATATATCCCAAGAAGTGAATGGTCATTTCTCCATGCCATGAAGCTTAGCCGATTGACTTACCACAGCCCAATGGCTGTTCCACCGTGGAAGGGTGGGGAAGAAACCTCCTCCTAGCTCGGGATGATTTAACATTATCCCTACATCTCACATTTCCCCCGATACCCTGGAAAACCACCGTTGCCACTGCTCATGCCTGAAAGGAAATAATTCCAGTCAAATGGCACTGAAAACGTATGCTTGGGCATTTATATGAAGAGACAGGTGTTCCAAGCGAATATTTAGACATCATTATCGTTAAACTTATATACGAACAATTGTACGGTTATTACTTAGTAATGCAGACCTTCTGGTATGGTATGGTATGGACCTTCTGGTAATGCTGAACCGATTAATGATAACAAACTGAAATGATTACACATATGTATACCATCGACCAGGGCGTCAGGGCTCCTGGTGACAAGTGCGTCATATGTTAAGCCATGCGTGCTGTAGGTCGGCAGACAAACTGTTCACGCTGGCAACGCAGCGCTATATGGCACGGCCAGGGAGTCGACAAGGAGCTGTGCGTGTTGTCTCTTCTGATGACTGTCGGATAGACAAGGAGCTGTGCGTGTTGTCTCTTCTGATGACTGTCGGATAACTGTCAGGTTTTTATCACTGTCAGTCCTTGATACATGTATCATGGCGAAAACAGGCAACGATGAGAAGTTTAGTTCCTGCATTCGTGGATTTTGTGGAGAGTCGAGTTTTCGGCGGACACACACCAGGATAGGCACAGCCTACAGTGACGCCACAGGACCACGCACTGGACCTCCACTTATTGGTTGTTTTTCACGAGCAGGGCTACTAGCGGACTATCGAGCATGGCCCATGTTTAATCTGGAGCCTTCTGCTTGGTTTTCGAAAAAAATCGGCAATTTTGATGTCGATTTTAACCTGTTCGAAAACGCCCTAAAACGTTTTAATTTCGCACTGTGCTTTGACAAATGGAAATTTATAATTTTTTGTTGCTATTTACGGAATAAAAAAATTACACTTATCCTCGTGTGTATGTATGTATATATATATATATATGTATATATATATATATATATATATATATATATATATATATATATATATATATATATAGAGGTAGATGGAAGATAGTAAAATCGATAGATACACCGCTTTAGACTTTATTCTTTACTTTCTGCCTTTCTCTTATCTATTGTGGCCTTCCTTTTCGTTAGTTTTACGACTTCGCTTTAAAAACGGCAGAAAATATTGGGGCCCAAACCAACATGGATGGGGGGAAATCAACATTGGGTGGCCCAGGGCCCTCTCAAAAGAATACAGGTCGACTTTAATGTTTAACGACGACACTAACCTTCTTTAACCAGATTAATGTACAGTTACCGAACACCGAACAGTAACCCGATTCTCATCAGAGGCAGAACGAGTACAATCTTTACCATCACCATTCCCGTCCTCATTCAGCAGCCACGGAATCTTGTCTCGCAACCCGCTCACGGCATTCCCAGTGGATGACAGCATCAGTTTGCGCCGCTGTCCAAATGTCCTCTTCAACGCCACCCGCTTCCCTGCCGAGAGCTCCTTACTACAGGTTTTGCAGCTGGTACACATTGCCGGTTTTCAGCTCAGGTATCTTTTTCACGCCGGGTCGTAGTCAAACAAGCTGATCTCCGCCAACGAGGAATTCCTGGACGGCATGCGGATGCTCTTCTCAACTGTTTCGCAGCCATGCCGACGGACAGTTGCCTTGTGGCGTTCCTCGTTCATCTCGACATTCAGCTTTGTCTGGATGTACTCCAGGTGACAATGCAGGGGCATTGCTAACCATTGAAAAAGCACAGCATTCCCGATATTGTGCCCAGAGGGCGTGTCACATGACATAAAAAACATGCTGCAAAAGCATGCAGCAAAACCGATGACAGAAATCAAAGTCATGAGAATAAAATTCTTTGGCGTTACACCTGCAAGACGCGTACAAGACAAAGAGAAAATACAGTCCATTAAAGACAAACTACATTCCTTACTTTAATAAACGTTGACCTTGCAGCGATGAATAGTCTACTAAGTAAGAAAATAAGATAATTACAACGAATTGCAGGAGAGAGGCTCTTGCACGGACGCATTTTCCATAGTGTCACCCAGTTCCGCAGCCACTCCTGGTAGCTACCATCATTAGGATAGCTGTTAGAAAGACCAGAATGATTGGGCGAGAATCACACTAGAAGCACACATGCACATTACTGATATCTCCATTAACTCTAACCGATCACGGGAAGGGCAAATATACCCTTCCCCATGTCTTAATTTCTTCTTCTCGGATGTGAATTTCACTTATTCACACACCCTGTAAATTCATGTGCCACTGCGACAAATGCCGTCATGCACATGCACATTTTCACACATGCTTACATGCAGCCCGAGGCGCCGAGCGCCACGGCGGGGCACCAGGTAGTAGGGGCAGCCGGTCTTCCGCGCACTGGCCCGTGCTACCATCGTCATTACTATTGTTTCTTCATGTTTGCAGCCTTCGACGTTGATTGGACGGTTATGTTGCAATGTTACTATCCGATTTCTCCTTGATTTCGTGAACTGAATGGAATAAGATAAATCTAGCACGAGATGAATTGCTCTAATGAAGAAAGATAAAAAGGCGTTTTCCGTGTTTTTGCATTTACTGTGTCGTGTTCAAGAGCGATATGAAATTTCTTGTGAGGGACCATTCAACAGCCAGCTAGTGAAATCATTGGTTTCAAGAGCTGATTGTTCAGTGGTCAGCCAATCTATAAAGAGGGGGAGATCGGCAGCTGTCATTGGCCGGCGTGAGCCGCCGTCTTTGTGGTAGGCATAGGGGATGGCTTATTGTTACGGCATTTGGGGAAAAGCGCGTTTTTGCGAGGTGAGAATTCATTCACCATTGGAAGCAGAAAGTGCAGCTGCATGTTACCGGATTCATTCGACATTTCCCTGCAAGGAATCTGCTTGGCTCAGTTGGATCCAATTCAGTTCGGAAATGAAAGCTGGCAGTAAGTGCGCAAGTTCGATCATCACCGGCATTGGCACCTTGAACTAATAAACACGATGCAGCATTACTTGGTGAAAAATGGACATATGGAGACTGGTCTGTCTTTTCGCTGTTTACCTAACTTATCATTTGTATGCATTTTACAGAAATTAAAAAACGCGATTGAAAAGGCTTGTATCTTCGCACACTTGGTTGCATTATGATGGAGTATCATGTATAAAGTGAATATAGCAAGGCTGTACAAACAGATTCGGATAGATACCGGATCGGACAGATAGGAATAAAGGATACCATCCTGGGGAATAAACACAAAATTACACTACATCATCAGGCAAAGTAAAAAGTCAGACTGTAACATCCAATTTCTTTCATGGGGGGGGAGTTTGACGTTCATAAGTTCAGCGAAATACTATAGAACTTGTCGCCTACTGACCGGTTTCGTACAACTCTCCGCATGTTTACGTATGTACAGAATTCCGATTTTGTTCACGGACACTTGAAATTCTGTTAATACTGAACACTTATTCATCTTCAGATGAACGTGAGGCCAGCGGATTTCAGGAACATATTCGCAGTTGTAGCTTTTGCATTTATTTCAAATTTGGGATCCATGCTATCACAGTGGAACATGGAAGTGAAGGGACGATGGTCAAAGGCAGCTACCCTGTATATATATATATATATATATATATATATATATATATATATATATATATATATTTGACTGACCCCATGACGGTTGACAGGTAAGAAATGGTTTGAAATGCAGCGCAAGTTTCGCTGCTCGGGCGGCCTCTCATTTCCTTATAGACCACAGTGACCTGGTATCCGGAGAAAAATTAATTTTGTGCCAGTCATCCATCTGTTGGTGTATGTTTGTGGTGTGGACGAGAAGAGGTACTGTATCTGTAGGGAATCGCAAAGGCTTAATAACTGATCCGAAGTCTGAGCATATCACTGCTTCTCGGAGGTTGTTTTGCATGACGAAATGTAATGCAGTTAAAACCGCGTGAAGTTCTGAGATAAAAACAGATGTTGCATTCATACACGATTTGTACCTATATGTTGTGGGTATACCATTGCATAAGCTACGAGGTCCCGCCTCTGGAGCCATCCGTGTGCATAAAGGTACACCGAGGTTGTTCAGCTCGAAAGTTATAGAATTTCTGCTGTATTTCTTCTTGTATTATGGAAACTTCAGGATATTATCCAGTAGCATGAAGCTGTTCATTGGTACTAGTATCCATGGTGTTAGATGAAGCGAAGGCAGGGGTAAAATGTTTTGGTAGCTCAAGCTGGAGAGTGCCAGAAAATTTGGAAACACAGGAGGCAATGGTAAGACCCGTTCGCTTCCTAGCGCGTCCACTATAGTTGTGATGTAGAACAGGCAAAACGTATGTGGACTCAAAAGTTAGATGGTTGAGGTAAAATCGCACCTTGGTAAAACAACGCATAACTTGTTCCATCTGGCGTAGATGTAATGGCATGATGGCAGCGTCTACTTCCTTAGCCTCCAATCGCAGATGTTTTCATGACGCCCAAAGCGATTCTTAGAAACAAGTTCTGGGTTGAATCTAAAAGTTTCGAGGTAGCATCACTGGCATTGGCGTAGATGACCGAGCCATATTTCAAAATGGATAAACCTAGTAATGTATACAGACGAGGAGGGTCTAGGTCTTCCCGTGCTCCAGATCAGTAATCAAATCTCTGCGATCCCTACATACCTCTTCTCGTCCACATCACAAACATACACCAACTGGTGCTCGCGATGCGTCTAAAAAGGTTCAGTTGTTTGTAAGTTTTCAAACGAGGATGCCGGATGTGTTTGCGTATGGAAAGTCTCGTGTCTTAAACCGCCCCGAGGAAAAGATTTGACATGTGGTATGATGGGTCCGCTGAGGCGAAGTTCCGATTCGTGTTGTATATGAGGATTTTTCGTGAAAATTAAAACTGCAGATTTTGGTATGGAGAATATTCGCCCGTTCATCCGCGACCATCTGTCTGTTTTGCTCAGTGCTAGTTGGAGTGGCAAAAAGAAGTGTTCGGGCTCGATGTCAGTGCACCAGATGGCACTGTCATCGGCGAACAGTGAATATGAGACGTTCTGTGGTAAATCGTAGAACACGTCGTTTATCATGTTAAACAGTACCGGTAATAAACAGTTTCTCTGAGAAAGCCCATTTTGAAGTAAATGAACATCGGGAGCGGCAGAGCGATGTCGAACTTGAAAAGTTCGATATTCTGATAAAAATCCCCGTTTTAATCTGCAAGATGACCTTTAAAACCAAGTCTGTAGATTTAAAAAAGACACCAGACTTGAAGACCATGCCACAGGTGCAACTAAGACCCAAAAAGACGGCAGTCGTATGTCGGCGATTCTTAAAACTACGACGGATGCAATCAGATAATACGATGTAGAATGCTTGGGGTTTTTCTAAATCCGTATGGGTACTTGGAGAGCATCTGGTATGATTTTGAAGCCCTAGTAAACGTTTGACTACCATTCTTAGAAGTTTTCCATAACAGCTGGTCAAATAAACTGGGCGATAATGACCTGGGTTGCCTAGGTCTTTGCCTGTTTTTTTGGTAATTGCGTAACAGCTGCCTCTTTCTAGCTTTCTGGGAAAACGTGTGCACCATGAGTCATTGAAAGTGATTAACAGAAATGGTAACGTTGCGGTTGGCCAATGTCGAGGAAAATAATAACGTAACCTGTCGGAACCAACCGAGGTGTTCCCAACTAACAATGGCTTCTGCCAGTCCAGACTCGGTAAATAGTGTATTGTAAACCTTTGTACAGAGTTCAATGTATCATTTGATAGAACAGACGAAAAGTTTCATTGTGCAATGAAATCATCTTTGTAATGCCCTGCAGAACTGCGATGGGCTGTGCTGTTTGCCAAAGAATTGGCAACTGCCTTTGGTCCTGCAATCTGAACATCATGAATCTTCAACGCTAAAATAGGGAAACTGACACGTTTGTGTGCTACGGAACGGACCAGTCGCCATATTTGGCTTAACGGTGTTTCATATATGAATTGACCACCACATCTCCGTGCGCCTGTGCCGATGTCGTGGCGATAAAGTGAGTAGTTGGGGAGTGAAAAATTGTTGCCGTCAGTGGGTAAAAACCAAGTTTCTTGAATGGCTACCACAATTGGAACAAGGCAGAAGAAAAAGGCTTTGGTCTCAGCCCAGTTAGATAGAAGTTCTCCGCAATTCCGTTGCAAAATCAAACCCATACTGATTTGAAAGATACCGGCGCCTGCCGGTACTGGCTGTCGGCCGTGTGAGCGCGCCAGGCCTGGTCCGTGGCCTTCGCTCGCCGGGACTGCCCGGCCCTCGGCCATCCTATACCCGGGCCGGTGTCGGGCGGTCGCCTCGGCTGGGACCGACTGGGTCCGCCCGCGTGGACGGCCCGCCCGGGGGCTGGGTGACCGGCCGGCCGGAGGTCAGCCGTCTGATCCCGCCCTCGGGCGGGTGACGACCGTCCGGCCGTCGGGCCGTCAGGCCAGAAGCCCCGGGCGGGAGCCGCCGGCTGAGGTTGAGAGCATTGCTGTGTTTGGCAGGTTTTAGCGGATGTAGTGCATGACGGAACTTTCAGGCATCAGTCTGTGTGCTTGCTGAGGCCGTTTTGATGTGTGCTGCATGAGCGTAGGTCTTGGCAGGTGTGGAACGAGTGGAGGCGAGGAAGATTTCCGTGCTTCAGGGAAAGACATTCCAGTCTTTGCCTTCATCTCACTTGTCTGTTTTTTCTTGTTTCTAGATGGGGCACTGGTTGGAGCTTGTTGTACTGTCCGTGCTCTCACATCTCAGGCACCTCTTTGGTGACATATAAGTGGTTCCCTCGTGCGGAGACTCTGCACTTGGGCAATGAGCGTTTTGCCTGCAGTTTCTTCATCCCTGGTCGTATCGTTGGCACTTGAACCACCTCAGGAGGTTGGGACCATTTCATACCATTCATGCTATTTGATACCATTCATATTTATTTTTTGTCATGTAATCATAAAAACGTGATGTAAGAAGGCGATATTCAAATACTAAAGCATGGACTCAGAGCAATTAATGTTTGATAAAAAATAGTCTTTTCAGAAGCTGGGTTGACGCACGAAAGGTAAATAAAAGGCATAACCAGCATGGTCATCACTGAGAACAGACTGTAGAGTAAAGGGGAATCGTTCTCGTTCACAGTACTCCTGAAGCGGTCGACTCTGTGACGTAAAATGTCGGCACTGTATGATGTGTTTCACAGTGAGTGCGTGATGACATCGGTGGTACCATGGTCTGTCTTCTCGTAAATAAGCCCTGACTCTGACTACTCTCTCTTTTGTGCCGATCTGGGAAGGTCACGTCGGCCGGGCGCGGTCCGAATTTCACCGTAACTCGTCGAGCCCCCTCACTCGCGACCAGAGGTTCAGGGTCCGCCTACCGCTCACATGACGTCAGCATGGCACGACGGGACGCCAGGGGGAATGGGAATAATTTAGTTGAGTTTACTCACGAGTTTCGCCGTAGCCTGCGGTACATTCAGGTGGCTGAATTGATGGAGCCACATTGATTCGTCTTTACCTTATCTGCATGCGTGGGGGGGGCCTCGGGAATCGGTCTGCACTGACCGTTTTGCTACTTTCATGGTGAAGGATCAGTACTGTTCAGTCAATCGTTGTATTCACGTAGTAACCTAAAACAGAGAATTATCACTGAAAATGTCTCACTGCCTTATCAAAACTATATCAACAGAATATGTTAGTTTTTGAAATTCCAAAGACAGACGAAAACAGTTGCAGATCAGTTGAATTTTGGTCACGAGAAGAATATGAAATAGGTACGTTTTACGGCGTGGTGCCAGTCTTCCAGTCTCCAACCAAGTGACACCTAAGAGACAAATGTTCGATAAGAGGCGCCGTAACTGGCACAGCTTTTACAGCTACAGCTAACACCATGCTCTTCTAACCGCGGAGCTATGGCAAAAAGGATACGGTAATGGGTTACAATAAATCTGTAGCCTGCGATGATCCATTTTAAGCACACGCGATGTGCTTAAGTGCATACATTCACAAATGAAGTTTCCACTCCTGCTTATCCCAGTCAATCCGGTATTGGTCCAGTTAGGTCCCCGAAAACACCATGGCATGAGATGAGATTTGAACCCAGGACCTACACTTACGTACAGGTGCTTGTTAACCCATTTCTGACTGGAGGTTTTTCCGAGACGGGAGAGAACGAAGGA
The DNA here is from genome assembly GCA_030062745.1 of Capitulum mitella. Classification (NCBI taxonomy): domain Eukaryota; kingdom Metazoa; phylum Arthropoda; class Thecostraca; order Pollicipedomorpha; family Pollicipedidae; genus Capitulum; species Capitulum mitella. The sequence goes on along the minus strand of CP099854.1, from coordinate 1,100,814 downwards.
ATGCAGCGCCACAAAACTTTGTGTGCCTTTTGCGTAACCATTTTTACATCTTTCAACAAATTTTTTGATCTCAGGTCATGTACGTTGTCTGACCTATGTTGAAAAGTTAAGCGTCCTGTAACCTTTTTGCCAAACATGATATCACAACAAAACTTCCAAGGGTTAGAGATTATCATAGAGGAACAAATCTTTTATCTCGGATTTTTCGAAAATATCCGGATCATTGATCTAAGGTCAAGCCCGTTTTCAACTTCGTCGTTTTTTCGAAACTTCACGGGGCCTTCTTTATAACATTTTGAGCATCGGGAGATCCAGATATCCAGTTTTCGGCAATAGGCGAAGCTCCAGTGACTTCCGACCACTGACCTGAGGTCAGATCACGAACAAGTGTTATGAGTCAAAATCCACTGCCATCAAAATTGTCAATGAATGGCTCAGATTGGATAAAAAATGGCAGAACTGGCTCGCACAGTTCCGAACAATCCCAAAAAGTTAAAAAAATCAAAAAATGAAATTTTTTTGGGAAGAAATAAGTTCGGGAATAAAACTCCATTAATTGTGTACATTGATGATTAAGGATTTTTTTAACATTTCTGTGCAGAAATCATCACAAGAACCACGAGGATCAAGAAACAACACTGGGAAAGGTATATTTCGCGAAAATATAAGAACGATAAATTACTTTCCATTAATTTCACACTGCGTTCGTCTGCGGCGCCCGCCATGAGGCGTTGCGAAAATCGCCGAGTCTTTCACTCAGCGTTTCCGCGTATATGTTAAACAAATCAGAGGAATTAGGCGTTTGTCGGCATCTGCGGACTTTAACCCTATTCCCGGAGGGCTAGACGGTATGGCCGATTCCCGGCAGGGGGGGGGGCGGATTCGGCCCCCCCCTGAGATCTCGAGAACTACTTGTCCGATTTCATCACAACAAACGGCAATCGATTCGCGGTGACGTGAACTACATTTTTATAAAAAGAAATTTTCAAAATTTCTGAAATTTGTGGATACAGGGGGGCAAAAATGTCAAAATGGGGGGTACTTTTTGACTTCTTATAACTCCGTTGTTTATGGACCGATTTCGATGAAACTGGCATGAATCGAGAGATTATGAATAGGGCTTTTACCATGGGTATGCAAATTTGAAATTTTGAGAAAATTCATGGGCGTTCACAGGGTTTAAAAAATAGGGGGATTAGTTTTCTAATAGCGGAATGAACAAAAGAGGCCAAAACACTTTTTTAGCTTCTGCTAGTCATGTTATGCTAAAGAAGTACAAGTCGCATTACAATGTTTGTATAATGTTAGCATAGGCGGTGCCAGAGACATAAAAAAGGGGGAACTGTCATGGTCACACGTTCTTCAGATCAACTTGTGACCTTTGACCTTAAATGACCTCCAGTGACCTTGGGGGCACCTGTAATGATGTCGTGTGCATTCAATATTATCTGTAAACATTTTTAATCGATTGAATTCACTCTATTCCAAAAAATTCATTTTTTGGATTTAACGATATAGGGTACGCGCACTGACATTTTAGGTCATAGCTCCGTGACCCGACCTGATATCAAGCTGAAACTTGGTACACAAGTAGAGGGCACCGTTCTATGTCATATGTATTCCGGGTTTGGCATTTGAAAAAACGGCGCCTAAATTATTGCGAAACAAATTTTGACTTTTGACTTTGACCTGACCTCGTAAAGTGACCTCAGATAAACAAAATTACGTATGCACATTGCCCAACTATTTAGCTATACATTCATATAAAGTTTTAAGTTGTATCTTAAAAACTCTGTTTTTGGCAGACATTTTCCTTTTACCCTCAACATGGCCAAAAATGACCTGAGGTGCCTCTCAAAAACGTTGCCTGGCTCCGCCCCTGAGCAAAATAGAATTTCGAAATTTTGTCACGGCGCGTAGAAGGAATAGCTAGGAAAAGTCACCAAGTTTTGTGAAGCTGCGTTAAAAAGCCTGGAATTGGCAAGCAAAAAACCCGAGGGGGGGCGGATTCCGCCCCCCCCCCCCTGCCGGGAATAGGGTTAAGCTGTCCGCTGGTGTCGTTATCTGGACTTTATTAGTCACAGCCCTTGAGATCCAGGCCGTTTCTCGGTCTTATGCAGGCAGCTATAAGGAAACATATATAAGGCGTAAATGGCTTCTATATTATCCAAAACTAAAAATGACGTCGGTTTCAAGCATTGCTCGTTACGAGCTTTCCAAATGTGCGCTTATTTCTATCGTACGACCAACCATTCGTGAGGTAGAGGGGGAGTCAATCACCCCCACCCGCAGTCGGGCGTTCATGGCGCCGACCCACAATCGGACGTGGTTTAACGTTATTATGTGAACACTCGACTTTGACCCCCGGGTACCTCTGGAATCCTTAACGTAAGACGTTTAGAAGACTTCTGTCGCAAAGATAAAAGATCCGTTTTTGTTAAGTGTGATACTACATATGCTGATTCTGTAATTAAACTATGACGGGTAGAAAAGCAACGAAGAAGTCGTTTTTCGAGGCCATTTGCGTCTTGAAAATACTCGACATCATCACTCTGAAACCCCTAGGTACTGTCTGAGTTCCATCGACTGACGTTAATAAGTTACCAACGACCGACGCTGTAAAGTTATCAAAATGCATATGCTACGACATCGCACGGTCCGGTGGTATCGATTGCCGTTTGTATCATCCAAATCAGGACTTTGGTTCTCGAGATAGCCAGGTAAGGCGTTAAACATTCCATTCCAGTCAATGAAAGGTGGCGAAATATCCAAGTCAGGTTGAAGGGTTTAGCTTGGGTTAGCAAATGTTAGCTTGCCTGGTCGGAGTCGTACCAGGATAACAGACTGGACTGGGCTTTTGTCAGACTTACCCCGATGGCAAAGGATGTAATTTATCAACAAGGGAAAGTTTAAATGAGCCAAGATTTTAACAATGTTTGAACATGAACATTGCACAAAGGTGAACATGTCTCAATTCAAAAAAATATATTTCTCTAACTAATGATGAATAAAGACGAAGATTGCATTTGCACTAAAATAGACAGCTCTACTTATGACGCATATCTAAATTTAATGCATCGAGATAACATGATCCGGCCGGATTATCCGGCAGGACAATCGCCATTATCCGACTTGTTCGGTATCTGGCCGGACAGTGAAATTCACTGTCTTGTGTATCCCTCCTATAGACACAGGACGGCAATCACTGGCCCTCTTTACGCCTGCCACAGGACACACACGGTGCGAACCTTCTGTTTAATATTGTTTCAGAGCTTCCACTCCCTACCGCTAGCACGCATTGAGTGGTCCAGAATGCTCCGCCAACGGAGGCAGGTGACAGAGCATATGGACATAATTTGGTATTTCATCTGAGGCAAACGACTTACGAAACAACACAGAGCCTCTATATCTCCCAGCATATTTTTTGCGATCTGGAAATCACATGCAGCAAATCACAATGTCGGCAATTAAGCCGTGCTGTGGGCCTTAATGCAAGTAAACGTGCAAGATAAAACGTGCAAATGTCATATAATGCACCTTAACATTGTCATAGGTAGCCAAAATTACACACAAAGTCATCATACGATGTCTGTTTTTTATGATCTGCGTAACTGATAATGTGAGTGTTGCTCTCCATTGCTCTCCAACTATATGTCAGTCCCCAATAACCACGCTCGCGGCAAGCCGTTTGGTTTTCATGGAGTGAACCGAATCATGAATCATGATTCGGTTCATGGGCATGTTCAGTATGGAATGCAATTTTTGTACGCTAAGGCGCGAAAATCACCAAATTTTAGCGCGATAGTGCAAATGGTTTTGACGTAGGAAAAACTTTTGAACCGATCCCCTACCACATGGAAATTACGTAAAGAAACATATTCCATGAATTCAGCCATCTAAAGGTAGCCAAGGTTATGGCATAACTCCCGACCAAACGCTGCTGAATTCCTCCCACCTCTCTGACACCCCGTTCGGCCTTACGTGACGTCACATGACCAGCAGGCGGGCGCTGAACCTCTGGCCGCCCTGGGCCATTGCTGGGCTGGCTCGACGAGTTACGGTTGACTTCAAACTTCGCCTAGCCGACGTGACCTTCCCAGATCGGTATAAAAGGGAGAGTGGCCAAATTCACGGCATCAGTACCACTGCTACCGTTCGAGTGTCACTCAGGCCTCCTCTCCTTCAGCAAGATGAAGCTCTTTGTCGTTGCCGCCGTTCTGGCCGTCGCCGCTGCCAGCGACGCGCCGTCTGCCTACCACGTGCCGTCTGCCTATCACGCCCCTGCTACCTACCACGCTCCCGCTGCCTACAAGGAGCCTGAGTACGAGCCGTCTCCGTACGCGTTCGACTACTCGGTCAGCGACTACGAGTCGGGCTCGAACTTCGCCGCCAACGAGAACAGCGACGGCAAACAGACGTCTGGCTACTACACGGTAAACCTGCCCGACGGTCGCGTGCAGACTGTCAAGTACACCGTCGACGACTACAACGGCTACAACGCCGACGTCACGTACGAGGGCGAGGCCCAGTATCCCGAGGAGCCCAACCACAAGTCCGCGCCCGTGTACAAGGCTGAGCCCACGCACAAGCCGGCTCCCGTGTACAAGGCTGAGCCCGAGCAGGAGCCCATCTACGCCTACCGCCCTGTCCAGAAGTACGGCTACAGTAACTAGACGCCGTACCCAAATGATGTCACTTTTGCCGTGTGTAGTATTTATATCGGAGTATTTATATCGGAGTTATATTTGTTCGTTGAGTGCTATGCAGCAGTATGACAATTAAAATTGAGTTCTAACGTCCAGTTGTTCATTTTATTGCGAATGCAGTGTGAACAGTACTCAGTACTGTGAACTGTGCTGTGAACAGTACTCAAGCTTGGTTCGAATTGCTCTGGCGTTCGACATTTGGTTCGCGGGTCGGTTGGTAACTGGCCAATACGTAGAACAGAGGCGCCCGATATCGTATATCAAGAGAGACGAAGAACTTCTTACCAAACTAGCCCTCTTCCCCAAATCTGTCTGGATCTCAGCCACTTTTGTGACTACTTGATACCTTACTTTTTGCCATTTTCTGATGATGAATGCGAATTTTGCCTGACCAATAAAATGCCATGGGCATAACCAGTGCCACCGAAGGAAGCACCATTATGGATTTCATTTAAATCAGCTGACTTCAGCACAATGGACTCATGTCAGATCAGTCTGCATCAGGCAGCTGTCATTAAAACAGGTCCATACGTTTCTTGAAGGATGCCTGATCAAAATGTATTTATTTGTTCATTTAATGTCCATCTTAGTGACTTCCTCTGGGCACAGGCGTTTACGTCACAGTCAGTACAGAACATAGTACACATAACATGCAGCGCACCTAAAAATCCAGTCATAAACAATAAATGGTAAAACGAAAGCTAATGACGTGAAGGGGATGTTTAAATATTGCGACAGCATCTGTCAAGAAACAAATAGAAAACGTTAAAGTATACCGCAAGTTTCACATCAACCTACTCTTTTTTGGGAATATCTCTTGAAATTTTTGTCGATAATCCATTTTTTTATCGTGCAGATACTGTTGCAAGATAACTGCAGTTTAACTCATGGGGCAAATCAATTGGATCTCCAGAATAGCCACTCTCACTACAATATCTATGCTGGTCGCCAACTGAATCAGCAAACCAAAATGGCTGTTTGCACATTTCATTGCCACCGAAGGTCGCCCGATATATTGGTCATGTTACCACCAGAAAAATTATTTTGACTCTCACCAGCCAACACGCATATAAGTACTGTACTTTATGACCAGGAATCCTATATCCAAACCAAGGCAAGGACGTCGACAGCAAGCTTGGGCAGTCTGAATCCTGCCCGGAATGGGACAGAAGGCTGCTCCATTTTGGGCAGCTCCTGCTTACCTTGCCTTCCCCGAAAACAGGATTTCTTGCTGGATTTAGGCCACATGTGGTATGTGCCACCCCAAAGTAGAATGCGATGCCCCGTTCCAGCAATTCCTGCCTCAAAATTTCAAAAAGGTGCTATAAGTTTCATTTGCCGCCCCAACGCCGCTCCAGCGAGATCTTTTTGAGGTTTACCACGCTCTGCAAACTGGCTTGGAATTAAAAGCTACATGCAGATGAATGGCAACCTCTCTCCATCACCGAACAAGGTAGGTATCTGGCAGGGGTGGGGGCAAATATGATAACAATAAATGTTCCACTGGGAATAACTGCAATTTCCATTCAGACAAAAAAATCAGTGAAATATGTTGCTCTTGAAGATCTCTAGAATTGGTACGTCCAAAGAGGAGAAAAGAAAACATGATATCAGTTAATGCTACAGCACCATTCTCACCTGGACAGCCATTGTCTTTGCGCCAGGAGTGCCATCGTACTCCAACACCGAACCCACCATTCCTTGCTAGAGGAGGAGGCTGGGATGTTTGCGTGTCCTGTGGCGCGTTAGCAACCTTCTTTGCCTTTTGAAAAGGCAGTCTGAAAAAACAAAGGCCACATTCTGCCTCGATTAGGTCACCTCACTGCCTTTCCTTGAAACGTCCATGCCTCTCATTGGTGCAGACAAGACGCTCAATTGTAGCTTCCTCAGGGAAGTCAACAAGGCATAGACATAATCATGAAACCATAAGACGACTGCCGCTTGCAAGTTGCAGGGCAATGAAAGACGCCTCGCGCTTCAGATCAGTCGCAACGGTCGAAAACCAACATTGCAGCCACATGATTTGTCATATGCGGATTCTGTTTAGTATTTTCTAGTGTCTAGTGCGGTGCATTGAGCTTCGGCTGGTAAAAACATCGGATCCGCTGACCTGGTGGGCGATTGGAAATGCACTTATTTGTCGCTGGTCTGTCACCGAGCCTGCCGATCAACTAAATATCCTACCATATTTTGTCACGGAATTGGAATGAATCCTGGAAAAAATGTCATGTTGCCGGGTGATACGGTAAACGTTCTTTACGAAAAGGACTGCGGGCGGTGTGTGATGGAATGCGGTGCCACGGAAGCCCCATTATAGCCTGTGCAAAGTGCACTGCGATATTTTGTTAAAGGTGTCATTGAATTTCTAGTGAAAGGCATTTTTGGCACCAAGCATCTAGTGAAAATGTCGATTTTAGTCGCCGACTTTCTCCACCAAGTCGGGACGTTTTGCCAACCGCTCCTCATACCACCAGCAGGCTATTCTGTAGAGGCGTCTGGCCCATTTACGAACAGGAGGCAATATGATTTCTATCCCCTACTAATTAGTGTCTGGCGTGACAACAGAAATAATCAGTTACCCTAGGATACTGGCCCGTGAAATGTTAAATGTGTGTATCGTGAATCGTGTATGCGAACATTCCTTTGATTGTATCCCTGACGCAGCTAACTCGACCCCGAAAGGGGGGAATGTTGAGAGCCCCTCCTGAGTTTTTTTCAAATATTGGGAAAAACGAACAAACACGGATCACGAAATTTTAAACACCTTTTACTGGATTTCCATCTTGTGTCATAGCTTCCCAGTAAACGAACATGCGCGAAGAAATTTCTCCCAGTGGTGTATACTGGTAACCACAGATGTTTTCAAAAAAAGCAACCTGGAAAACCACAACGCAGCCTTCTAATAGGACGAAAACAGCGGATTCGTTTGGCTCCTTTATTCTTAACGTCTGATCTGCAAGCTGGACGTCTCGACCTCATGGCACTGGTCATGCAACGTCAGAGAGGCGCAGACGTGAAACGACAGCGAGGCATGGGTAGTTGTGGGTGAGGACTGTGCTCAGATGCCGAGAGAAAGATGAAGGATTGGCCTCTCTGGTGAGAGATTTGAGGAATGATCCGGAAGGCTACTTCGGATACATTCGAATGACTGCGGAAACGTTTGATGCCATCCTGGACCTAATGACTAATGACGTACAAAAAACAAGCAACGGCTATTGGTCTCATAACTACAAAAAAATCAGAAATATATCTCAACCTTTGTAGTCTTGCCCTTTGTGCCCTGTAGCAATTTAAGGCACGTTCGGGCACGAAATTGTTACATGTCTTTTGCCGAGGAATGTCGATTTGTGTAGATAATTGAGGGGGGGGGGACAAGCCGAGGGCTCGACAACCTAACCTCCCTTAAACGTGACCGTTGTAGTGGAACTGATTTGGCCCACTTTATTTTGACGGACGGCAATTTTTACTTTTATTTTTATTTTTTGCTTTTGGTCATCATTCACAAAACAGCGACGAATGCTTCCCTCGTAAAAACTACCAAAAAATATTGGGGAAGGGGACAAAATCACCTTAGGGTGAGTCAAGATCCGCATGAGGGGTAGGGCCCCTGCAAAAGCATACAAATTGACACCGCTGCGTTGCGCCCCTCCCTGGCCATTGCACTAATTTTAAGATTCTTCATAATTCGTGAAATTGTAATCACGACCTCCTGGACGACAACGCTGTAAGCCCATCCCTTATGGTTTCACCAGCATTGAAGCCACAAGGAACCGCGTAACAATTATTGGAACAGGCGTGCTGTGGTAGAGTAGCGGAGCCGAGAAACTTTACTGGCCGTAATATATTGCACTTGCACTATTACTGTTTCCTTTGAATCGCGCCACAGCAGGGGCGCAGCCAAAGGAGGGAGGGGACGGCGGGAAGTCATGACTTCCCACAAGTTTGAAAGTTTAATGTCCCCATACGCAGAGAAAATAAAGTAAATGAAATTTCGGGAAAAGAATAGGTTCTCCGGAATCTTTTAACCTCCCTGCTAGCAGAAATCCCTGCTAAGCCTGTGTGCCATATCAAGTATGGGTCATTACAAACGGGACTCCCCTGAAGTATAAATGTTAACTACATCGCATGTAAATGAAACGTATTGTGGTAAACGAAACGTTTCTCCGTGCGTTCCAACGTCCCATGTCACGGAATGTATAGTTAGTACCAGCTTTCAGTTTTCGACGTTCCTGGACCTATACGATCCAAGCCGCTCCTCGTCTGAACTTAATTGTATGTGCATTTTTGGGCAGTTTTGTGTGTGATTTTAAACATATTTTTCCGGCGATCTCTAAATCCTAGATCTCTAACCCTAAAAAAAATCCCCAAACCATGAAATTTTTTCAGGTTTGTGTACCACTGAATTTCACCCGACCGATGTTTTTGTGATCTCTAATTGCATGTTTCTCTCCGCCGATGGGGCACTGAAGTTCATAACAACCCTGCGGGATCGGCTTATGCACGCTCCCTCACCTGGTTTACGGGGTCTGCGACGCTCCGTACAGATAAATGGCGCCCCAGATCCTCAAACCACCCAACGAAGACGACTGGACGACGGCCGTCAAGTTGCGCAACAGCCGCTGGCAGCTACCGAATTGCGTTGGAGCGACCGATGGAAAGATGTGGCCCTGGAGAAGCCCAACTCAGGCTCGACTTACTTCTCGCCGACGCAGCCTACCGGTTCTTGTACGTAGGTGTCAGTAGTCACAGCAGCGAAAGTGACGGCGGCATTTCCTTAAACTCGGATCTGCTTCAGAGTGTTGGCGCCGTCACGGGTGCTGCCAAACACTGAAGTGGAGGTGCCGCATTACATCGTCGGGGATGAGGCTCTCCCGCCTCAGCCTCGCCTCATGCGGCCGTACCCTATGGCATCTCAAGTTTCTGGAACTTCGCAATGGTATACGCTGCCAGATTTTGGACTAGAACAACATAAAAATTCCGACATCAAGAAAATGACAATTTATGGTCTCCAGAAATGCGACTGGGGTCATTTCAGTGTACTCATGAACTACTTCGTCGCTTCTAGTTTGGGTGTTCTTTTACACCATGGGGCGCATAATCGGAATTTGAGGTATATTTGTCTACCATGCCCGCATCCCCAACTCACAAGCAACTGTAAACGGAGCCACAATGGATCTTAGTAGTATCATGTTTGTCATTTACCACCAACGTAAACTGAAGTTCGTCACATTTGACTCAGGATGAGTACTCGCATTTTTACAAAACATGTATGTGTAACTCAAAGAATTGAAAAGAGCTGAAGAACGCCTGGATCAGCACCCATCTTCCTGCTAAATTTCCCCAATTTTATTGAAAACTAATTAATGTTCTATGCCTTTCAGTACGCCAAGAAACAGTAGTCGCAATGCGGGCAGGCAGTGTGAGGGTATAGCATAAATTTGCCATATATAACATAACCAAGCCTCATCTAACTTACCTTCATATAATTAGAGGCTCAGCCACCTTAGCTGGCTCCAAACATTGGTCAGAAAACGTTGCCACCTTACATGCTTTGGCCAGAAAATGTTGCCACCTTACATGCATGGACGTATCCACCACAGCGGAGACTGTCGTCAGTAGTTTTCAGGGCCCCAAAAACTACTGGAGAATTCCCCCAATATTTTTTGAGGTTGCGAGCGCCTACTGTAACCCTTTATACTTCCCAGACTGACCTTGGACAAAAAACTTCATAGGTGAAAATTTCTAAGCTGGTAGCAGATAATTTAGTAGCACACAGACGATGATTCACTTGGCTGCAACATTCCTACATCGGTTTAACTGATTAGTTTGCCCTCCTCACCCTTTAGTTTGCCTCTCTTTTTTACGTAAACAGGGTTATCCACGAGTCCAGACCTCCTCGAGAAACTTTTCGAAGGATGAGACAATTTTATGCCTACTACCCCCTCGCAAAAAAAGACTGGGACTTCGGCCACTTTAATTTCACATCGGCGTAAATGGCGCTTTTTCATGATTACGCACAAAAAAAAAACGATAAGAACCTTTGTGGGGGCCTTTCGTCACCGACAACCCCACCGGTCCCTTTAGGTCCCATTCTACTTCTAATACCTCTCTTGGTATATTTCAATCGGAAGGACTTCTGTTTAAAAAAATGCTTGTTACGAGTACAATGGTGAACATGGATGGTTGTTGCTTTTTTGCGAAGGGATACACAAATATGCCTGGTACCAAGTCTACAACAGTCGATTGTCACGCAATCGGATGATGCGCGTTCACAAAAGCGCCCGCACCAGCTGCACCCATGGGCACATTTAGGTAAACATGGGCGCATCAAGGACAACCATTGAAAGCCCCTAACAGGGCCCTTTTATGAAGTGTAATCCTCATCACATGGGCTGCTTCAACCAAGCAGGATCCCTTTGGGCACAGTCAGACCCCTTTTTGAGAAGTTCTGTCCCCTGCAGTTGAAATTTTCTGGTGCCGCAAATAGGGGCACTGCCAGAGGGCGGACAGCGTCATGGGTCTCCCCTTGCGTCGATAAAAGGGCCTTTTTAGGGCACCTCGCAAAACGTAGTGGCCGGAACCTGAGTTTTTCAAATTTGGGGAGGCGTCCCTCTCCCTTTCCAGGACTCTGTCTGCTCCTCAGGTATCTATGCTTTTGCATGGTTTGATTTTCTATTCTTCCACGCTAGACAGGTAGACGGGTAACATGCAAGACATTTGCCGGATGGCTCCGGCGTCTGTGATGAGATAAAATGAAAGACGTTTGATAAAATGTTCCTCATTTTATCAAAGAGATGGGCGCCAGAAAGGGGAATAGAAGTCTCCTCCTGATGGACAATCATTCCAGCCATTTGCCGCTGGAAGTCTTGAGGATGACCATGGGCTCAGGAGGCGGACATCCTGACCTTTCCGCCGCACACATCACATCGCCTCCAGACTTTACATGTCTTCGTCGTTTGGTCCCTGGAGACGTGGCAACGCGGACAGATGGGGCAATGGACGCGACTGCACCAAAATCAGAGTGCAACGTCGTATGCAGGCAGCGAGCTGTTCGGAAAAGCTTACCTAGAAACGGCGTCAGTCGAAAAGCCGATCGACGGCTTCCGTGCCGCAGACATCGTGCCGATGACTCTTGTCTTCACCGAGGAACACTTGATAACCTTTCAGCATTTTACAGCACTCATTTTCATAAATACGTATTGTTTGTTTGGTTAGCGTACCGCCACGAAAACATTAACCCGTCGTCGGGATCTACGATTAGTGTCACACCCTGGCGTAGTGTGGAATAGAATGTGGTGAAAATTGATTATGAGGGCTTGTGGGAGCACCGACTCCATGGCCATACGGTATGAACAAAAAGAACGTACGGTGATATGGAAGAACCGTTCTGAAAATGGCTACGTTTTTATCGAGATGTATCAAGAGAACTTTGTAGCAGTTTTTGCTGCCCACTGCCAGTCATGCAGTTTTTGAACATCGGAATGGAAGGAAAATGGAAACGTTTTTTATCCCGAAAAACAGAATCCAGACATAATAGCGCATCATTTGCGTGCTATTCCCACCGGCTGGCGGAACGCCTGAATAGTTGACGTCACTGGAAAGCTGGTCACTGCTCCATTATCATTGCCGCGTTCTTGGACCGCAGCGTTATCTTTTGCCCTGACCCTGGTCACTGTCAGAGGCGCCAGGCCGGGTCCCCTGCTCAGGGACGGTGGGCATTATCCCTGGCCCTGACGGTCACGGCCGAGGCGTCAGGCCGGGTCCCCTGCTCAGGGACGGTGGGCGTTATCCCTGGCCCTGGCGGTCACGGTCGAGGCGCCAGGCCGGGTCCCTTGCTCAGGGACGATGGGCGTTATCCCTGGCCCTCACGGTCACCGTCAGAGGCGCCAGGCCGGGTCCCCCGCTCTGGGGCGGTGAGGTGGGGGCGTGATGGTCGGATTGCCTACTCCCGTACGGAGGACGTTTGAGGATGAGTGACGGTCACGCGTTCCTGGCCGAGTGCAGCTGACGAAGCTGATGTGCGTGGCGCGTGAGTAATCGGTGGAGAGTCATCTGTTTCCGCATACGAGTGCTGTGAAGACATGTTCTGCCATGATACTGTGTCGTCTCTTGACACTTTCACAGCACGCGTGCTTTTCCTAGGCTCACAACGACCTCTTCAAATCCGCATGCGGTGGCAAACGTGGACCAAAAACTTTACGCATAAATATTATTTACTGGCATTTCCGAATTTTTAGTAAATACGCGGACGGAGAGATTCTTCGAACTGCGCCACTGCGAGACGCGGTCACAACAGCGGCAGTTCGGCGTACATACTACTGCCGTGCATGGAAGCCAGGAACAAACGCTTGCTACAAACGACGACGTGGACGGCAACACTCGAGATGCTCTTAGACATGCCTGTTCGGCACGGGCGGTAACATCACATCTTCACACAGATAAAAAGACGCTGGCGTGAAAATACTTCCAGTGACAGGAAACCTGGTGAACAAACATACCGTCACATTTGAGCTACAGTGATTGACTCGTGCCACCTTCCGCGGACGCAGTGTCGCGAGAAACAAGAACCACACAAACCATACATCCTTACGTCCACACTCGCAAACGATGCGGAAACTCCAGTTTTTGTTTGGAATGTGCAGTGCAGGCCGTAGCCAAAGTAACATGTCCCACTTGTTGGCGTTGATTGAAAACCACGGCTTCCAGTAAACAAAGATTCGGATCCCAATCGATACCAGCCAATCACCGCGCCGCCGCGACCCGACCGACCAGTCCCAGTGCCGCCTGTGTCCCGCCGACCAATCACCGCACTGCCTGAGTCCAGCCGACTAGTCCCAGCGCCGTTGTCACCGCGACAAGCAGCGCCGCACCGCGGAGACCGGCCGAACTGTTGCAGGCCGACGTGCTGCAGGTGAGCACGCACGCCTGGTAGGTGTTCTCGTCGCCGGGACGCTTCACCCACTCGCAGTAGTTGCCGAAACTGCGTGCCGAACAGAACCTTTTCGTCCCCAGCTGACCTGTAACACGCAGGGTATGAAATGAGCTACAAGAGAACTTCTGAACGACCTTCCCGTGTCCATGTCAGTTATGCATATGTCAGTGGTACAGGACAGTTTGCCGTGTTCATGATAATAATGGAAGCAGATGCACATAAAAACATCTGAATATTCTTCCTGTGCCATAGACGGGGCTCACACTTTTCACACAATGAGCTGCTACAAAACATTGAAGATGACGCTAAAACCGTCACAAGCAGTTTTGAGAAGGTGCGTTTCACTTACTGAACGGCACTTGGCAAAAACATCGGAGCGAAACGCAAAGCATGCAGTCAGCTCACAGCATGCACCGTTCGCAGGCACGGGCACCTACAGAATGCCCACTGCACAGGCGACTGCCGATCTTTTTGGCAACCAAAGACCATGCATGCCCTATTCCACTTTCCCAGCTCGAGTCAGCCTAGGATGTTTCTCATTAAGGATGATGCAACGACCAAGTAATGAGGTCACGTAAGTCATGAACGACAAGTAATGTCAGTGACGGTAAGTGGGCACCTTTGCACAGTGACGATTACCCACGTCTAAGAAGTAAATCTGGCAAAAGTGACAAACACATTGCAGATACAGCAAACGAAGAGTGGAATTTTTACGAAAATCGTTGCAAGTAAAATGTTTCAGATAAAAAACCGATTCAGATCCTATTTCACCTCGTGCCTTAGGATGGCCTCGGACCACTTTTTTGACAAGCATTGTTCGTGGTGTAAACCAAACAAGTACTGCGGCCGTGGCGTGCCGCATACAGTCAATGTTAAACCATTGCTACGCGTTAAATGTGCTTCTGAGGCGGATGACAAATAATCTCAGTGTTTTAATCATGCTTGTGACGTCATCGGTAACTTAACGTAAAAAATGGGTAATGTCTTGGGACTCAGGTTAGCTGGCTACCGTTTGCCGTTTGAATCCCTGAAATCAGGCCACTGGTTCTCGAGATGTGCAGGATGGACAAAGCTCCAGAGAGATGCCACCTCGGGACAGTAATGGACGAAATACCTCAATCGTAACCGGCATAATGCTTTTCGGCAATGAAGTGCATTTTGTTCTTTTAAATTAAAGTGATAGCATATGAGTTTCTTTGCCCACGCACGAACACACTGGAAAGCATTGCCTCCGACACAAAAACAAACAACCGGTGCTATAGCGTGAGTTGCGCCGCCATCAAGTGGCAAAGGGGCAAAGTCATGCCATTTCTCGGAACAAAAACATAGGTTCAAAGAGAGCCGCAAACAGATCAAAGCGGCAGGAGCGCGGGCAGCCAGATCTCTCAGTCACGCGACAATCGGCCGCCACAGTCGTGCAGGTCACAGCCGGAACCAGCACACTGTCGGCGGCATACCTGCGAACAGACCCGTGGCTTTGATACAGTGCTGCGCTCCGTAGATGTGGGAACAGGGCCGGGGCCGCACACCCAGGCCGGCGGCGCGCTCCACGTCGAATCGCTCCCCGCAGGCGAGGTCAGACACCGTGTCACACTGGTAGCAGTCAATGGCACCCACTGGTGGAGAGGCGGGCGGTGAGTCGAAACCGAGCGACGGTGCTGCCACCTGTGTACGCCGCCTGGAAGCGTTAGTCGTGCAAAGGATGCACAGGCCGGCGAGAAGGTAGGAAGACGTCCAGTTGGAAAGTGGAACGGACGAAGAGGATGTACGAAGGTAGCGAGATAAGCAAAAGATTTCCGATGCTTCTGTTACTAATTTCAGAAACAAAAACCCGTCGTAATACGACATATATTTCGTCCAATTCGGACTCTGGAGCAAGTTCGTTCACAGTAATCGCCTTCACACTCATCCGACAGATTACCGGGAGGCCTGAGCTCTCAGGGTCACTCGAAGCTTGAACGATATCAAATGCTTCGATTCCAATGTTCCCTTTGAATCGCGCCACTGCGCCAGTCTCACAGTGCGGGGTTCTTTGTACCATTGCACCAGTACAAGACTGTTCTATTGGCCGGTTTGAGTACGAATTATCTCCTGGACAACGTCCTCCGCATTCCGCCCTTTCGCGGATTGGGAAAACTGAGCTTCGGGCTGGGGAGAGAAGAGGAGAGTCAGAGAGCGAGAGAGAGAGAGAGAGAGAGAGAGAGAGAGAGAGAGAGAGAGAGAGAGAGAGAGAGAGAGAGAGAGAGAGAGAGAGAGAGAGAGAGAGAGAGAGAGAGAGAGAGAGAGAGAGAGAGAGAGAGAGAGAGAGAGAGAGAGAGAGAGAGAGAGAGAGAGAGAGAGAGAGAGAGAGACGTGGCCCGGAGTCAGGCCCTCCGTTTCAGCGCTCCGCTGCTGGTGAGATGGCCAGACCCTCCGCCAGAGTCCGCCACTGTTGTTAGTGCCCGCCAGAGTCCGCCACTGTCGTCAGTGCCCGCCAGAGCCCGCCACAGTTGTTAGTGCCCCCTACAGTCTGCCGCAGCCGTTAGTGCCCCGGCCACCAGACGCCATGCCGTGCCCAGAAGCTTCCTGCCGTCGGCCGCTGCTAGTCTGCCGGCGCATGCGCAGTACCTTCGAACACCTGCGTCATTTTGACGCAGTACTGCGCGTCGTACACGTTGTCGCACGGCTGCGGCTCCAGCAGCGACGTGTCCGACAGAAACTCGGCACAGCCGATCTGGTTGGAGCTGTCACACACGTAACACTCGATCCCGGAGACGCCCGGGGCTAGAACGGAAACAGACGACGAAACGTATCAAAACGGAACGGAGCAAAACGGCGACAGAAACTGGCGGGAGGCGACCGAACGGAGCACGAGACTGCGCTTGGCCGGCAGAGAGGGTGTCTCGTTCTGCTGTTCTGCTGCGGTCAGGAGCGGGGCAAGCGAACGCGGCGCGTCGGTGGGACAGGGAGCCGGCAGTGGCTCCCCACTACAGCCGCCTTTTTCGATAGTCCATTCCTGCAGCAACTCTGGAGTCCACCTGACATCGCAGTCTGGACGCCGTGGTCAGAATGAACGCAGAACATAACCAAATACAAGCATTACCCAACACAGCAATAGACAAACAAAATGGTCGCAAACATAAACATAAATAAACATAACTAAATAGAAACAGACAACAAGGATGAATAGATAACTCGGGTAGCAGTTTGGATCAATGCACCTGTATAGCTCTATAGCATCTATAGCACTGCCGTCCATGGAGCTCTAAACAGAAAAACTTGCTGCAGTGAGCAAGGGCGGATCCAGCCCACCACCTTCAGAGCACACCCGTCTCTGGGGAGATGGGTATCTGTCTTCAACAGAAGACTCATCTTTATATTTACCACTATCTTTACTAGGGAAAGCACACTGATCTGCCCACCCTTGGGCACTACGTTTCAACAGTGCCCCTGAATCTCTTCTCGTTTACAGTGCCTTTCCCCAGAAAATGAGCTGTGCCTACGAGAGTGGACCGCAGAAACCCAAACGGATCGCCGTGTCTCAAAACTGAAATGAGGTAGCTGATTACAACATAGAAAACTGATTCTGGCGTAGGAGTAGGAAAGTGGTGGGCCATGGCCCCTCACTTTCCGAAAATTAGCATTTAGCCCTTTGAAACAAACGTCCCTAACCCCATACTTCTCCTGAATGTCGCTATGCTCCTGACTTCTGAAGTGGGTGACGTGTGGTGGTCATTCCTCGTGACAGTCGTTGCTTCGAAAACCCAGCGTAACGGAAGACCTTCGGTCAGACCCAACTGCACGGGTGCCAGAAGGTCATGTCCACACTGGCATCATTTCTGCTGGCATTTGCTATCCAGAGCCTGTTACCAGCGACGCCGTAGGCCGAGAGTTTTCCTTCACCTCGCAGAAAAAATGGAACTGAGAAGCCGTCACGGTCGTTTCCCTGTCTGCAGGCTGATAACTCGGCAACCAGCCGGCACCAGACCATCGAACTTTAAGGACAAGATAGCTGATTATATATCAGCTGATAGCTGATTTCAATGAACTGTATGATTTGCATTCGCAAGGCGTTAGCTTCAAGGCCCAGTTGCCCACAAAACTGTTTTGGGAGCAATATTTTCAATCTATGCCTACTTTTCAAGTGTTTCTGAACCGACCAGCTAAGGCAGCGAAGAATCATTAGCGCGGGTGGCGTTTCAGCTTGCAGTTTTTGCATGTGAAATACTGAAATACATCCACAACTGTCCGCATCCACATCTGCAAAGCGTATGAACAGAACATTACAAAAAAATGCTGAAAATACATTTGCAAATTGAGAAAAATGTAGTACACCTCGCTAGTCACAAGCCACCAAGGCGTCTTGTCTCTGATAAATTTTGAGGTTTTCCGGACATGGTCTAGGTTACCTGGGTTAAAATCTCTGTGGTATACTTCGGCTTCTTTGGCCAAACTTTCTCATGAATAATCAAGAGGGTAGCAAAAATCCAAAAGATTACGAAGAAAAGCCTGCATGATGTTCGCGTGTGTTGAGCACGAATGAAATTGCCATCCGCTTTCACAAACACCAACGTCACATGGAGAAACTGAAACACAGATCGAGTAAGTGATGTCAACGTCATGACAATGCAACACTGGACACGCAGTAACTAGGTAACAATGAAAAAAGCATTGCGGTTTCATTTTCCCAATATCTTCCAGTGATATCAATAAAAGTTGACGAAGGTTTCAATCGCACTCGACGTACGCAAACATTGTTCAGACATTTATTTCCTACGTCTCGCACTTCGTTGTCCTTTAGAATGTTTGTTCATACCAGATAAAACAGACCTTAATACAAAATAATCTTACTTCGACTTGTCCAAAAAAAAACGTTGCGCTGAACAAGATCTGGTATGTTTTCTATCTCACTCAACCCTTAGACACCTCACTAACTTCTGAGAACTGATGAATGGGTGTAACGGTCGATAGGTATAGGGCAACGAATCAACAAGTAAATATTCAGAAAATTTCAACATAATTCTTGCACTGATGCATGGAAAGGAAAACTCGAAACGGATGCGAGCTAAGTAACTGTACCTCTCCCGACACCCCGGAGGCGGTGATAATAACTACAAGACAAGCAGACGTTTTCTGCAACAATGACCACAGTGGGCAATGAAACAAAGTGAGGTACATCTCTGCACGAAGAGTTGAGCTGTGCCCTACTTTGAAGACAAATATGAAGGGGTTTCACTTCCGAGCGCGGACTGACCCACCTAGCGTTACCGCCATACCGTTGTAGGCGGTTCGAATGTTCCGTTCAAATTAGCGAGATCAAACGAATGGTCGTCTTTAGACGCAGCGAAAACGTCTCCAGAAACCACACCCGAAAGAAACAATTAAATGGCACAGGCACACGGTTTAAGACTGTAAATGGCAACAAACTGCAGCACAAACCTTTCGCTAACATTAAAACCCGTTAAGTCCGCTCAATCGTGGCGCACAGCCTTCCCGTCGCAAAACATTACTCACCGAACTTGATGACAGCCAGCAACACGGACAACAGAGACCACATCATGCTGCCCGTACAGGTCCTTGCCATCTTTCACCTGTCCATCCACATCACAGACGACACTTGAGCGGTTTGCTTTACACGCGCACGATTCCACCACCTGGCGCCGCCAACGCCCGTCAACTGACGCCGACGGCAGAGGCGCGCGCAGGCACGCCACCTGGGGGCCCAGAGGCGCACCCAGGGAGGCTTCCTGGGGGAGCAAAAACGTACCCAGGCAGGTTATCTGGGGAAGCAGAAGCACACCCAGGCACGTCACCTGGGGGAGCAGTGGCACACTGAGAGCCCACGTAGGGGGACGGAAGCGCACCCAGGCAAGCCACATTGGAGAGGATCAGCATGTAAGACCAGGAAATTTTCACATATGTCGTGCATTGATGCATGTAAATGAAAACTTCCCAAACGGCTGCGTCCATAGTAATTAAACCCGTGCCTAAACCCCGGAGGAGGTGGCAATGAACTCAAAAGACCGCACTGGGGCAGGCCACATAAGCGAGCAGAAGCGCACCCAGGCACCCAACCTGGGGGAGCAGAGGCACATTGAGGCGCACCTGGGTAGAGCAGAGGCGCACCCAGACACGTCTCCCAGGGGAACAGAGGCGCAACAAAGTGCAGGGCTGGGTTGAGCAGCCGGACTGTAAACTGCGGCAGGTTTCGACGAGAGCTTTCCGCAGCGTCCGCAGTTTACGATCCAGTTTGAAATTACGACCTCAGAGTTACGACCACAATGTAACAACCTGACCCGTAAGTGTAATGTGAAGCGTTGGTTCGGGGAAAACGACGTTGTGTCTAAAAAACACGCGAAATGATGGTAACCAAATGACCAAAACATGGCCGAAGACTGATGCCTGAGGATACCGTATGGTGTCTTTTATGCTAGAGCTTTCCAGCGACACATATATTGTGTTCATGGCATGAACACATGGACACATACTATTAATCATGAATACATCAAAACGTCATTTAACAATCACACGTTCATCCACCCACCTTTGACTCCTTGGCCCTCGTCTACTTGTTTTTTTCTGTTTTCTTTGGGAGGTTTAAGTCCAAACTTATAAGTGTTTTGTCAGTCCTATTTGTTTCGTCTGTCCGATTTCCTACGCCCTGCCTGTATGCTGTCATTTTGTGTGATAAGTGGCAGGAGCCGAGGTCTGTTTACGGCAGCTACCATTTTTCCGATTCTATACGGAACTACACTGGTGTAAGTGTGCCGTTCTGGACATTGTTTTCTTGTTCTTTGGCGGAATATGTGGGTGTTCTTGAGAACATTAAACCACGTTACAGAACGATGTTGTTGGCCATCTCTTTGCGGATATCTGTTGATATTTGCTGTTCTTCACGTATTTAGTCCAGTAAAATAGTGCGAAACTGCAAAAAATTGTTTTTTTTGCAAGGCATACGAATCACCTTTTTTCGTCTGCCTTACCCGAAACCTATGAAGACAAGTATGGCGCATTTGTTTCGCTTGTCTTATGCAAACTTCTGGCATGCGAACCAGTCAGACGACTGACTGACGCCCGAGGGGACACAAGACTTGACTGGAGACACGGACGCTTGAGCCCAAAAGGCTGTGCGTCCTAACCCACAACAAACAAACAAAGCATGCGAACCAGCAGACACAAGGACTGACTGACGTCCGACGAGACACAGGACTTGACCCAAGACTATGGACACCTGAGCACAAGAGGCTGTGTGTCATAACTCACAAACAAACAAACAAAGCATGCGAACCAGTGCCTTCATACGCTGGGCGCAGTACCAGTTGGTTCTCGAGTGATTTTGAAGTATTTTGGGTGTTAAGGTTTTAGGGATCTGTGTAACTGCTCGATGGTGTCATCTGGGTATGCATCAGACATATGATCACCGGTGAGTATTTTCCAAATTATGACAAACGTTATGCATGTTTACTTTCCCTCCAACAGTCTGACTTAATGTAAACAAAAGGACAAAAGGAGGCTTTTTGGAGGGGAGGTAGGCTTTACTTTGTGACCATTGCTCAGATCCAACTAAACATTTCAAAGCTGACTTTGACTTTGGCACTTCTGACTTGGGTAGGATGCTAGATTTAGGAGATAGGTTATGGCATTGTCAAAGTCACAGTTGTTGCAATGCCTGTGGTTGTGGAATGAGGTGAATTTTCAGGTCATTGATGTTGAAAATTTAAAACTTTGACTCAAGAAAGCCCATGTCAATTATTTAACTTCAATAATTTTTACTCCAAAATGCATTAGGAGTTTGCATATTGTAAAAATGTGTCATTGGTGACCAACAGTTGATTGCTAGACCTACTGGTTTTGTCATGGCTGGCTGTGGCTAAGGTGCAGTGGCCATGGAGTGGGAAGGCCAAAGAAAAGCACAGCCATATGAATCTCTGCTTTTGAACTGCATTTAAAAGCAAACCAAACACTGGATTGGGTGCCTGAAAATGGGCCAAAGAACAAGTGTGGGCAGAATCATGAAGAGTACTGGTAGGCATGTTGAAACAATGTGGTTTTTAAAAAATACATTGTGCAGCTGGAAAGCACCTGAAACCTTAAAATTTCCCCTATGCCTGGCTATTTTACCTGATACCTTGAAGTGAAAAGATTCCAATAACATAGTTTTTCTTTGTGAAGACATTTGTGGCCAGCAGTGTTGCCATACAGAAAAAATCTCAAAAAAGTGTAGTTTCATTTAAGGCAGGAGCCAGACAAAATCTCTGCAAAAAATGACAATAAAAACATGAAATATGTCCATACTCCAGGTTGTATAGCCATGCACATGCATAGCCAATGTGCATGCACAAATGTGAAATCACATGAGGAATATAAAATTCTTCTGGCATTGATATGTAATGAAAAGTATAACTATGTTAGGCAAAAATTCTTTGCACAAAATCCATTGTTTGTAAACCTCTTTGACAACCAACTGCTGTGCACAATGGACACCTTAGACAAAATGGTTATTTACTAGTCATTTCACAGTAATTGCTTCTGGAAAGAAGAACTCTTGCTGAAAAAAAAATGTTGTATCAAGTTGCAAGGCAGCCAGTACCTGTGTAAAATGGAAATGCTCTGTACAAAGAATTGGGCTGGTGCAGAATCATTGATGCAGCATTGATTGCATTGATTGATTGCATTGATGGCATTGATTGATTGATTGATGAAGGCAGCATTGATGCAGCCCTTCTAGAAAAACTCAAAGTAATGACATGATCTTCATTGTGATTTTAGGCAACCAACAGCCATGTCTAAAGCTTTGGGCTGTGAGACATACCCTTTGTAAAATCATTTTGCTGTCCTTGGATGGTGGTTTGGTCAGAGACACTTTTGTAAAAGGAAAGGTTTACCTTTCAACATTACATTAATTAAATAAATGACAAATAAAATAAAAACATACTGTAACATTACCACAAGGAAAACTCATGTGGTAATGCTCTTTTTAGACACCTGGCCCTTGCTCTTTTAAAAGGTGCTGTTTTCATATTTCTTTCTGCACTCAAGGTTGTGACTGTTGATGCACCACCCCCTGGTTCTTTGCCTGGCAAAGAGGCAATTTTTTCCCATCTATTGGGGCCATTGTTGTATTTTTTCCACTGAAACTGCCTAAACACTGGAGTTCCCCCTTCCTAATGCTGTCACATTAGCTTGCCACTCTCTTGGAGGAATTTTGGCCACAAATTGCAAGCAAATGCCTACATGTGATGTCATGCATAATTAAACGGAGGGGTTATCTCATAACTGGAAATATTTTGTATGATAAAGGCTTGCTTAGGTCATCTGTCTTTTGGAATTTCTACTAATTTATTGGCATGATCCCAGGTTTGCTCCTGATAAACACAAAATTGTGCTACATTAGCCCATGCAGATCGATTTCATGTCCTTTGGAACAAGCTAGTCTTTATGTCAGAAGCATTATCTTCACACAGACCAGAAGCGGATCCAGGGAAGGGGCGGCGACGGCGGCCGCCCCTCCATGATGGAAATTTGCGCCCCTAAGCCGGAGGCGTAGAGGCGCCTGACAGGCCAGTAGAAGCGCCTTTGGCGTCCTATTGACTGCCGAAAAGGCACCCACAGGGCGTAAAAATATGTCAGAAACCCAAAAAGACGTCTCTGAAGCCTGAAAATGCTCATTTTGGCGTTTGTCGCTTGTCGGGACCATGGCGTCCCAGTCACCCAGTACAAATGGCGCTCCTCCGGCAAACCGCCCCTCCTTGATGAAAATCCTGGATCCGCCTCTGACAGAGACGCGGCTTATGTTATACAGGTGTTTGATAATCTGCATTCAGTTATCTCCTTTGCATACTACTTGAAGACTGTTTCTTTTTATTCCAGATGGATGCTCGCCGTTTTTACGGAACTCAGCGAACGAAAACTTCAGTGCCAGCCAACGTTTCACTCTCTGTTGACTCTCTTTTCCTTCAAATTGGCCCGCCAAGTTCTGCAGCGGCAGTGACGAAAGACAATGTGTTAAGATCGTTCTTTGTGTGAAACTTTTGTGAGTTCATTTTCCGATATAGTGCAAGAAATCACGAAATGTTGATTAGTACGTTGATAAAGGTATACGATCCTAAAGTGTATGTGTGTTGTCCGCAATGATCACCGAATTAAAAAGAAAGTTGCACAGGAAGAATTATCCAACCATGTCTGCGATGCAGCCATCATCTGTGGGGAGACGCAACCCTTCATTGTATGTACTTACACTGCTGAACCCGTTGAACCTGTTTTGTTTGCCCAGAAACTTCTTATGTAATACACCGCCATGGCCGTGCATGCCTGTTCCCCTTCAAGTGGTCGATTTACGGTTTTTAGTTTACGGCTCTCCAGAGCCCTCCCGCAGTAAATCACTGCTGCATAGTCTAGAGGCTCACACATCGCAAAATATCCGGTACAAGCAACTGACCCGGTCGGTCATGGAAAGAAAATAACCTTTTACGAATGATTTTCATATGGTTAATGATCCTGGCGCGCCCTAAGTTGCAATCGTTCTCAGTTTTTTCCGGCACCAAGACCATTTTTTGTGACCCGGACCCGGACCCTGATGCATTTATAGTATATTCGTAGTGCACACCTCTTGCACGCAGCCAACACGATATAATCACCTACAATGTATGACAGCTTTCCGCCACCCTGCACCACTCAAAATCGCAGCTAAAGCGACCACCTACATTGAGTCTGCAACGCAGCTGGGCCCATTGATGTTGCAACATTAAATTATTTTAGCCCTTACTTCCAGATCCCACAGCCACTTCTGCGCCCCATTCCACCTTGCGATTAATGAGAATACATATTTGTCGTACTGGCGGTTTGAAATGCACCTTGGAATTTAAGTCCATACCCGGCGCACACTGCATGCAACATGACTGCGCCCGACCGTAAATATGGCAGCTGTCACATTTTGTCGCCGTCCCGGTTAATCCCCGGTGTTGAGATGGCTGCTTACACCATTAACTGCATCGCTAGTTTTCTTATTCTGCTCTCCATCAATTCGATGCAGTTGTTAGGGATTTGGGCCCGTGGAGTTGCAACATAACGAATGTTTGTGTCATTTTCGGTTCCCAAAAACATTTCTAAATGCAGATCCACATAAAGATCGGAGTATATTATACATTATGTATTTGTTGAATCGCCTGCACACTGCATAATCCATTGGCTAATGTAATGAAATTGCCTATGAAGTGTGTTATTGTTTGGATGTCTTGTTTTTTTGTACAGTCCGGAAACTTGAGCTTTGTTGTTAGCCAAAGTCGAAGACCACTTCTTTCCTGAATCTGGACTTAGGGAGCCGTTCGAATTGTTTTGATGGATAAAGCACTTAACTGTGTTGGGGTCCACTGGAGGGCTTAGAAAGGGAGGCGCTCGAAATTTTGTGTTTTAAGGAAAAGGCCACAGTCGAGGCCAACTACCCTCCTTTCTTGCACTCCTCTTCGGTTGGTTTGTGTTGAGGTCCTCGCCATTTTTATTCCTCGGCATTTTCCGAGAGAAAAACGCTCTCCCACTGCCATACAACTGTGACGGGGGCGGGAAGCCAGGGCGGAGAGGTTGCGCTCTGCGATTTTGTTGATCATTGCTGGCGCGTCAAAGCACAAGGGCGTAAGTCATGAGACCACACGTGTGACCAGGATTATCATATTAAGATGATTATATTGCTGGCAGGAGTTCCGTTGTACCGGACGGATATTTCTCGATGCGGAAGGCCTACTTTGACTCACGCTAAAACGCACTTTGTTCGGTCGTGGTACTCTCGACCACGTACGATGTCATGGACGGCTTCAGTTTGACCCCCTCCCCCTCCCGCACTCTGAAAGTAATGGTGACTGAGGACGGAAAGTACAACCATTGAAAACCCTCGTTCTTTATCGTTCTAAAATCACCACTTTTGGCGTACTTTTGAGTTATATATGTGTATATATATATATATATATATATATATATACGTTACATATGTATATATATATATATATATATGCGTTATATATGCCCGTTACATTTTGGGTCAAGTCAGGTCAAATGGAGGCACGTTATGGTTTATAGTATGACTTTGGTGACCGTCACTGATTTGTCATTTTGGTGGCTTGGAATGTCTTATAGACTCCAATATGGTTGAGCTATTGTCATATCTCGCCTTTCATAGGCATGTGATACGATTCCAGCTGAAGAACAGTCATGTCATTCGAGGTCGTATCGGGTCACCGTTCTCGCCGTTGGTTACCCGGCCTCCGACGCGCGGCGGGACTGTGATCAACCGACTTAAAACTCAGAAAACTGCCGTCTGCATAAAAAAAACAATAAAAGTAGCAACAAAACAGGTTTAAAGTTGTCATCATACTTAGACACGCACTGTGGGTTTCAGTAGAAGTTAAATCTTCGATAACACATTCAGGAAAAACCAACTGGGAGCGTCAAATAAAGCTCCCCCATGATGGGACAAGTTAGAGCTTATGTATTGTTGACAATAACCCACAATGACGGGTCGGGTTCAAGAACTGATGCATTGTTGACAAATTAGGGTATCCGAAACAAAGTGACAGTTTTTGACATATATTTGTCACGGTACGCCCGGTACGAAGTGCAAAAAAATGTGTACTTTCCACAATGTACAGATTATTGAAAATGCGATTAAAACGTGGCTTCGTTTCATAAGCCCGGTAACACAAGCAAAGGACGTACATATCTTGCCATACATCCAGTAACAAATGTAAAAACCTTAAAAAGGAGGACTCGTGAACTACATACATTGGGAAAGAATGGTTTCACTCTGTTGAAGGTGCACCTACAACAGAATATGCTATCATAAGTAAACAATGGGTTTACATGAAGCGAGGCCTACTACTGGGTCCATTGCTGAATGTTTTCATAAGCCTGTCGCGATCTTAACAACAGATTGTCCGGCAAAACCTGACACAGTCGAGAAAAACTCTTCGAGTTCAAGCGCCGCCGCATACCTCACTGCGATACGTCGTGGATTCAGTCGTGGACTATGGGCTGTCACGTCACTGCGTTTTCATTATTTCATTCTTTCACAAATCTCATCGCCGTTTAATGACGTACTACAACTACGTAATGGACTCTGTCATAATAATCCATACGCCAAAGACAAAATCGGACCTGAGTTGGTCTAGTATTTTACTTGCTTTACTGCGGCGCCATGCACCGCCGCGTTCCAGTAAATTTTAGACCAGCATGGCGATGGTTTTTACGCCTAAAATTGTCAGCCATGTGTCGCACCGTAGTTATTGCTGCAGACATCTACCGGAATATGATTCACGCAGTACATCTATATCACGGCTACAGTTAACATCATGACGCGAACCCCCGTATAAAACCGATCGCGCAGCCTCATATGTTAGCAGAGTCATTCAGCAGTAATATCTGATAGCGTCGACACAATTCGTTAAGACAGAAGAACGTTCAGCTGGCACAGGTACCGTGTGACACCTGATAACCCAGAAACACCTGGCTTCACCAGCGCTGGACTGGACATCCTCCAGGGCCGCCCCGTGGGTTCACAGGAGCTCAAACCTCTCAGGCCTGTCGTGGGGGTTAACATGAGGCCAAACGCCCTCGGGGCCGTCTTGCAGGTGTCCAAAAGGCCACACATCTTCATGACCGTTTTGCAGGGTCACAGGAGGTGGAATCTGCTGCCTCTGTTGCTGGATCAGAGGAGGTCAAATTCCTTCAGGTCCTCAATGATTTCAATCAGTCGCTCGGCCACTCCTCGGTTGCACTTGCCCTCGGCCCAGCGTGCAGCCACCGTCTCCGACGCCGCCGCCGCCTCCTCCAGGCTGGAGCAGGTCAGCATCAACTGCCGATCCTCATCGGAAGCATGCAGCAACTGCAGGTGACGTGATGGGACAGTCACTGCACTTATACTGACGTGATGGCATCATTTTAACTGGAAATGGACATGAGCTTAACAGGAACTGAGCCTACACTGAGCACAAACTGAATGAGCACGCGCGGAGATTCTACAGGAACTGAATATACACCTGAACATGAGCTGAACATGACTTCATCACGCACTCTGAACACACACTAAAAGGCAGTGGAAAGGGCGAACTAAATCTAAAATAACAGAAACCTTCAAATAAAAGTGAACAAGATAGGAAGTTTACATCTACGCTTGGCCCGTTGCAACTATGAACGTAATCCTAAAAGAAACCGGACAACTCCCAATGGCAGCTGCTAATGACAGCAGACAGGTCGGCTGAACAGAAATAAACAGGAACTTAAACAAAATCTGGGCTACGCTTGGATAACCCAGAATAAGAGTATCCTCGAAAGCCTCCACTACGGAACTATCCAAGCACCTGCTTTTCTCGGGCACACAGAATTTGCTGCTCCAGCTCACCAACCTTGAAATTTCGGCACGGAACAGTTCTCGAATCATCCCTAGCGAAATTTTATCTACCACACGTCACACGCGATGATTCCATTCCTCAGCAATGTCACTAAATGACCGTCAGCGGCGTGCCATTTCATCATGTCATCTGCAGCTGATGAGGGGAGCCGGATATCAACTAAATCTGATGAGGGAATCAACTGTATCTCATGAGGGACATCAGACGCCAACTATATCTCATGAGAGGCGTCGGATGTCTGACCTGCACCAACTGCACGGCGTTCCAGCAGCAGTTGTAGAGGGCGTTGCCGTACATGGCGTACAGCCGGTTGACACTGAGCCAGGGGGCCAGCTGGTCCGGATCTTCACCCAGCGCCTCCAGCTGGCTCCGGAACGCCTGCTCGTACCTGCCGGTCAGGTCAGGTCAGGTCAGAGGCTAGATGAGCAGGTCAGCCTATTGGGTCAGGTCAGGCCAGAGGTTAAATGAGGGGACCAAACCGCCGCAGGACGACAGGTGACCGTTTCAGACTTCAGCAGAGGTCATGTCGGATACCCTGGTCAGAGTACATGAGGGATCAGATCAGACAGAGAATCGGAATGACGAAACTCAGGCCAGACAAGCCGGTCAGACCGCAAACAGTCACGTCAGATGCCTGATGATCTTGCGAGAGTCACTTCAGATGGTCAGGCGAGACAGAGGGGTGATGGGGTATGACGAACACGTTGGACGACATGAAGTTACGAGTTACGTGACCATGGCCGACCGCTGGAGGGCAGGTCCAATGTAGGCGGCAGACCGCTTAAAGAGGCAAGTCACGTGTCCTCGGCAGACTGCAGAAGAGCTGGCAGCTGCCGGCGCAGAGTGTGACGGCTCCCTGGCCGGCGTCACGTGACCCGGAGGCCTGTGAGTTGGCGGACTCCATTGCGAAAAGCCCGCGCCACATGGGATTCGGACCCGCGACGTCGTCTGGCACGCGGCCAGGCCGGACCGAACGCCTCTCGCCAGAGCCGCGAGGGCAGGGACATGCTCGAAGGGCTGCAACAGCTGTCCTTCCGTGACCCCAGCGCTGGTCAACCCAAGATCCGTCCGGAGAGGTCCATCTGAGCCGCAGCCGTCGCGCTGGTGGAAGCACTGGTGTTCCCGGCGCCCTCACCACCCGAGCATCTCCTGCATGTGCTCCCGGCGCAGAGGCCGCCGCGTCGAGGTGAGCATGCAGTAGACGATGTCGAACGCCAGGTCGCCGAACCGCGGCATCTGGAGGTCGACGAACTTGATCTCCTCCGGGTGTCTAGCTCCGGACTCGTCCGTCCCGTACTGCAGCCAAACACGGATAATCAAGATCCGTGCGTCCTGTATTGAGGTCAAGCGCAGAGGATCCGTTCGTCCTGTACTGCGGTCAAACACGGATAATCAAGACCCGTCCATCTCGTACTGCGGTCAAACACATGAATCTGATCAGCACATCAAAACCATCATGATGATGAGGTCTTGAACATAAATGAGACGAACTGAAGCGTCCCGTTCGACCATGATGTCTGCTACCATGAATACTAGGTTCCTTCTCCAGAGGCTATCCACTGCGAACCTAATGTTGCTGCTCCTGATGGAACCAACCTTGAACAACATGTTCTGCCTCCCGGTGGCAAGCATGTTCCCAGTTCACCTGAAGTGCACTGATTCATTGTCGGATTTCCAGCGCGCAGAATCGATTTTGATTCGGATTCAGTGTTTTTTAATGAATCGATTCAATTCAGGTCCGGAGCCAGTTCAGTGAATTAGTTAAGTTCGGATAAGCCCAGAACTATATGGACGTTATTAGTTATTCAAATTTAACTGATTCACTTAACTATATACATATATATATATATATATATATATATATATATATATATATATATAACATATATCCATGTATATCAATATATAAATGGCTGATTCTTCAGACAAGTATGCGATTCCATTTTGACTCTGATTCGCTGCAGGTTTTAACTAAATCGGTTGAGATTCTAATTCACGGTAACATTGCTCAATTCCTGAATCAACTCAGTGTTCATTCCATTCGATTCAGAATCAGGCACGAGTCTGCCCGGGATTACCTACCTTGAACATCATGTTGCTGCTCCACAGGTCGCCGTGAACCAGGACCACCACGTCCAGATCTTCCGTGAACGAGGCCTCGTAGCCCTGCTTGAAGTGTTCGAACGAGATCAACGGAGCCATGGCCTCGGCCTCCTTTGTCAGTCCCTCGTACCTCAGCGCCGCCTTGATTGGCGCCATGGATTCGCTGATCAGGTCCATGCCTTCCGGAAACTCAAACTTCACCTGCAGCATCGGAGACCGAACGCGGCGTGAAAGCTGAACCTTCCACGCTGGCGCTGTTAATCTGAGCAAAAGGTGAGGCGTGACTGGTGCCGTTTACTTCTCTGTTTCTGTGTTTGCTGCTTGTTTCTCCTCGCGTTCTTACCAACCACTTAGGTACGGAACATCACGTTTCGAAGAAATGTGCGCTCTTTCGATTTTTTAACCAAGGTATAAGTAACTGTAACCGATTAAACAACTCTTCACATGGCAAATCATTGTTAGTGGTGGTGGTAATCGAAGTGTGGTAATCGAAGTGCGCCACGATGCGGCACGCCGGTGACGCCACCACCAGAGGACGCCGATCTCTTCGGAGCCAGGACGGTGGGAACGGTGCTGCCGCCTGTCAGGCAATGCCTTCACTATGCTCGGTCATGACTGTCCCTGAATTAAGCTGCTGAGCCAGTATTTTACCACCTCTGGGTGCACAAGATTTAGAGACGGCGGCACGCGTAGTGGCTGTCCGAACCGACAGTGATGGGATATTTCCAGCATTTTGCGTCGCTATTGTTTGCCGTTGGAATACGCGTTTGGCCACCAAGGTATCTGCTGTTTTTTTGCGTAATTTGGAAGGTCCAATGTGATAGTAAGGGTGTCATATGCTCCAATCGGCAGCGCGCCGTTCAGTTCAAAAGATAATGGTCTGACCAGAAACGTGACTGTTTTACTAAGTATGCAGTTTGTGTGTGTGTGTGCTTTTCACTCAGAGTCCCCCCCCTCTCTCTCTCTCTCTCTCTCTCTCTCTCTCTCTCTCCCACACACTAGTTTTGCCCTGGTTCCGCTCACCTCTCGCAGCCGTTTCACCTTCTCCGGGTGTTTCCGATACAGCACGAGGCCGACAGCGTGAAACCTGGCCATGGCCGGCATCACCAGACGCATGTGCTCCAGATCAAACCCGACCTGACATCAGGGAAACCGGGTCAACGGCTTGACGTCCACTTCACCCGGCCTGTCACAGCAGAACCTCAGGTCAGCCACGCCGCCAGTATCACCCGTATCGACCCCGAAATTCGTCACGCATTCGGGTATCCCAAGGAAAATCGAACGACGTCGTGGCTGCACGAAAGAAAAAAAAACCCACCTGGTTGCTGACATTAGCGATTAATGTGGATGACTTGAAGGATTGTCGGGAGGAACATTATACGTTATTACGTGATTCACTCAGATGTCACAGTTATGGAACAGTGGAAGAAATTAACAGCTTTAAATGACTCGGATGTAAAGAGAGCAGCGCCTCCGCACCTGCGGCAAAGGAAAGCGCAGAGCCCTCCTGAACTCTGAGCCCTTTTCTCGAGGGTGAACAGACAGTCATACTACATCACCACGTCGGCAAACATCACACCGCACCAAAGCATTAGCTTCCGGAGAATTATTACACCAGGCGCTAAGACATCGTCCCGGAGGGGACGTCATCAACCCTGGTCAAGGCGTTTACGAGCTCCGTAGCGATCTGCGTTGAGGTCTGAAGCTCCTCAGAGTGACGCTGGACATTTTTTGCAAATATGAAAACAACCTGAAAGGCGGTTTGCTTGTGAAAAAACGTCCTAGCTCCTAAACTCTTCTTGATGAGGGTGTTGTTGGAAGTCCCGTATGTGGGGAACGAGCTTCAGCAGTCCTACCCCCTCCGTCCTTCTGCTCGCTCTCGAGTTATGTCAGCTGGATCAAAATGGGCTCACAAAAATCGGAGTTATAACAAGTAAAAACAAGAATAAGTTCCATGGCAATTCATTAAAAAACAAACATTTCGCCCAATCTTGCATGCCCTATGGACGCCTATGAATTCTGCCAAAATTCTAAACGTGTGTACTGAAAAGGAACGCTCCATCGATCAGGTTTTGGGTCTGCCAACTCCATTAACCCTATTCCCGGCAGGGAGGGGGCTGAATCTGCCCCCTTCTAGGGTTTTTTGTTTGCCAATTCCAGGCTTTTCGACGGAACTTCACAAAATTAAAAAAAAATGCTTAGTCGCTTTACGTGTTAGAACAAAATTTTGTAATTCTATTTTGTTCAGGGGCGGAGCCAAGCAACGTTTTTGGGAGACATCTCACGCCATTTTTGGTCATATTAAGGGTAAAAGTAAAATGTGTGCCAAAAAAGAATTTTTAAGGTAGAAATTAAAATTTGCATGGATGTATGCACAAACAGTCGGGTAGACGCACAAACACAATTTTGTTATCTGAGGTCACTTTACAAGGTTAGGCCAGGGGCAAAAAATCAAAATTCGTTTTTTTTTAATTTTGGCGCTATTTTTTTCAAATGCCCAATCCAGGGCATATATGACGTTGAAGGCTGTCTTTTTCTTGTGTACCAGGTATCAGCTAGATATCAGGTCGGGTCACGAAGCTATGACCCAGAATTGTTACTGCATATACCCTATATCACAACAGCCGTGAAATGGAACTTTAGAAATCGAGTGGCGTCAAATGACTGGAAACGTTTTCAAACGATATGAAAAGCACGCATCATCCTAAGTGACTCTAAAGCCATTAGAGGTTATTTAAGGTCAAAGGTCGTAAGTTGACCTGAAGAACATGTGACCATGACAGGTCCCCCGTTTTCATGTCCCTGGCGCCGCATACACTAACATTATACAAACAATGTAATACGATTTCTACTTCTTCAACATAACAAGTCTAGTAAAAGCCATAAGCGTTTTTAACTTTTTTGCTAATTTAGTTTCCGAAAAACCAATCCAATTTTTGAAATCCTGTGAACGACCATGAATTTCCTCAAAATCTGAAATGAATTGACCAATGGTAAAAGTCCCACTCATAAACTCTCGATTAATGCCAGTTTCATTAAAATCGGCCCATAAACAACAAAGTTATAACAAGTCAAAAATATCCCCATGTTGACTTTTCTGACCCCCTATATCCATCCCTTTCAAGGCTTTGAAAACTTCGTTTTATAAAACTGTAGTTTATGTCTTGATAAACCGACTGGTGGTTTTTGCGATGAAATCCGATGTGTAGTTCTCGAGATCTCAGGGGGACCGAATTCGCCCCCTCCGCATGCCGGGAATCGGCCATGCCGTCTAGCCCCCCGGGAATAGAGTTAAAATCGGTCAATAATCGTTGGAGTTCTAGCAAGTCAAAAGATATCCACTTTCTGAATATTTTCTCTTTCTGTATGCATCCCTTTTAAGATTTTCAGACTTCGCTTGAAAAAAATTCGGTTTACGTCATGGTGAGTCGATTGTAATTTGCTGTGATGAAATCGGACGAATCTCAAGATCCTCGGGGGGGGGCGACTACCTTCCCCATACGAGAATGCGCCCAAACGATATAGGTGCGGAAATAAGGTTCAGGAAGCGCGTTTTTTACATTTTAAGATTTGTTAGGAAAAGTGTCATATATTATAAGCAAATGTTCCGTTGTTACAAGAACACAGATTCCTTGTTGCCAAAGT
This sequence comes from Capitulum mitella, assembly GCA_030062745.1. NCBI lineage: Eukaryota > Metazoa > Arthropoda > Thecostraca > Pollicipedomorpha > Pollicipedidae > Capitulum > Capitulum mitella. The sequence goes on along the minus strand of CP099854.1, from coordinate 1,067,053 downwards.
GACATGACACCCTGAAAATGACGTTCCAGTTTTTTGCTCAGGTAACTTTGCGTCAGTATAATACCATTTTGATCCCTAGAATTCGCCCCAAAAATTCTAAATCGGCGCTAAAATATACGACTGTAACGGAACAAAAACAACGGTGTTTTCAAAACCGTTCACAGTTTTTCATGAACTGCCAAAGCTTTGACTGAGGTGGCCACAATGAGCAGGACCCAAGCCTACAAAAAATAAAATTCTTAAGATTAGGCTGAAACTATTTGATGATACATGTATAAAATGGAGTGAAAATACATAAATAACTTTATGTGCCTGAAGCCAGTTAACAAGAATAGCTGCAGTTCAAAATTCAGACTTGAGTATTATGTAAATATATTTGGCATTACTTTGAAATAAAAAAAAAAATACAGGGACACATATGCCTCACCACAGTGTCTTTACTTGTTTCATTCTATTCCCGAAGGGCTAAATGGCATAGTCGATTCCTGGCAGGGGGAGGAGCGGATTCGGACACCACCCTGAGATCTCGAGAACTGCAAATCCGATTAAAACGCAACAAACGGCAACTGATTTTCCACGAGGTAGACTACATTTTGATCAAAAGAAGTTCTTAAAACATTGAAAGGAAGGGATACAAAGATGCGAAAAGTCAAAATGGATGTGTTTTTGGATTTGTTCCAACTATGCTCTTTATGTACCAATTTCAATGAAATTGACATGAATCGACACATCACAAATGGCACGTTTACTATTGGTCGAAAATTGGTCAAGTTTTGGTTGACCAATTTTTTTATTACTATTGGTCAAATTTTCAGGAAATTCATAGGCGTTTACTGGGCCTTAAAAAAGAGGGATTGACTTTTCAAAAGCCGAATTAACAAAAACGTAAAAAATACTTCTTTTTAACTTCCACCACTGACGTTATCCTGAGGAAATACAAATCGTACTACATTGTATACTGTTAGCACAGGCGGTGCCAGGAACATGAAAAGGGAAATTGTCATGGTCACATGTTCATCAGGTCAATTTACGGCCCCTGACCTTAAATGACCTACACTGACTCTATGGTCACTTGGAATGATCTTGTGTCCATTTCATAGAGTTCGAAAACGTTCCCAACCATGTCAATTTACTCTGCTTCTAAAATTTCATTTTACGGTTGTTGTAATATATGGTACGCGCGCTGACATTTTAAGTCATCGCACCGTGACCAGACCTGATATCAAGCTGAAACTTAGTACATAAATAGAGGAGAACCTTTTAGGTCATATTATTCCGGGCGTGGCATTTGGAAAAATAGCGCCAAAATTATTACTATGACACCAAATTTTGCATTTTGGCATTGACCTCACCTTGCGAAATTCCCCCAGGCTAACAAAATCGTACTTGTATGTTTGTGCACCTATTATCCTATGCATCCATATGAAGTTTTAAGTCCCATTTTAAAATCGTCATTTTTTGCAACCATTTTCCTTTTACCTTTAGCAGGTAAACGGAAACATGAGGTGCCTCCAAAAACATTGCCTGGCCTCGCCTATGAGCAAAAAAGAATTACGAAACATTGTTATAGCACTAAGAAAGAATAGTTAAGAAAGTCATCAAGTTTCGTAAAGCTGCGTCAAAAACTCTGCAATAATTAACAAAAAAAAAAACGAGGGGAGGGCGGATTCAGCCCCTCGGGCAACTGAATAGACTGACGTTTTAGGTTGATATCGGGTGGGTTCATGGAGCCATGACCTAAAATATCCGTGTGCGTATGCCATACCATGACGTCCATAATCAGTATTTCAGAGAAACGGCAAATTTAAATGGCTGCAAACGTTTTCAAATACCATGAAATGAGCCATGGTCATTCCATATGACTGAGGCTGTTCGAGGTCATTTAAGGTGAAAAGATGTTCGTTGACCTGATAATGAACATAGAACCATGATAGTTCCTCATTTTTCATATACCTAGCGCCGCCTTTCCTGACATTATACAAACATTGTAGTTCGATTCGTACTTCTGAAAAACCAAAAAGTAAAATGTGAAACAGTTTTCAACTGTGATGTTCATTCAGTTATTAAACAATATTCCTTCCATTTTTAAGCCCTGGGAACGCCTATGAAGGTTGTACAGTGCTAAGCGTATGGGCTAAAAGGTAAGCCCCAATGGTTACTTCCCAAGTCATGCCAACTGCATCAAAATCGGCCGATAAACATCGGAGTTATCATGAGAAAATCAAACCCCTCTCCCAACACATTTGGTTACCTCCCTCTCCGTTGCGAAAGTTTGAAAATTTCCATTCAAAGAAAGCTGTTTCCCGTAATGGCAATTTTATTGCCTTTTCTTGCGATGAAATCCTACGGGTAGTTCTTGAGATCTCACAGAAGGCTGAATAACCCCCCTCCCCCCCACATACCGAAACGTGCACTGGCGTTATGGATAGAGGAATAGGGTTAATGAGGAACGTAGTTAGTCGAGCATGAGGGAGCATTTTGCGTAGGACGACACACAGCAACTAGGAGGGGAGACTGGGGCTTGAAAGACATCTGCTTCGGCCATTTGCAAAAGTGCGCCATGGCCATCGCCTTCCGTCCTTTTATCCCGCCACGACTGGGGGCTGACCGCCTCTCCTGAGATTTTTCCAAGGTTGCGAGAGAGAGAACGAACCCAGCGCCACCAAACTTTGTGTACCTTTTGCTAGATCATTCTCACATCTTGTGTCAAAGTTTTGATCTCGTCTGACCACCAGACACAAGCCAGGTATTTGACCGAGGTCAGGTCAATTGAACCTATGTCCAAAAAAGTTTAGCGCCCTATAACTTTTTCGGAAAACCTGATATCACAATAAAACTAAAACAGGAATGAGAGAACCTGACAGATGCAACAAACCTGCTGTCCCAGATTTTTTGGAGTTTTCCGGGCCATTGACTTGAAGTCAAGCCTTGCCATGGTTTTTCGGAAATTGGCGGATTTTTTTTAAATAACACTTATAGTGTCGGGTGCTGCAAGCATCCATTTATCATCGATAAGAAAAGTACCATGGACTTCCAGTCCTTGACCTCAGGCCAGGTCACGAATAATTGTTATGAGCCAAAATACAGCACCGTCAAAATCGGTGACAAATTAATCAAAACGGGTAGAAAATGACAGAATCGGCTGGACGGCTACGAGTAATACCAGGTAGTTAAAAAAGTTTAAAAGAAATTGATATTTTGGAAATAAACAGGCTCTCGCAAATAAAGTTGCGCCAGTTATGTAGAGTGATAACTGATGAGTTTTACCGAGATTTAAGCATGAGAAAAGATCATAAGAACCATCCGGATCAAGAAACGTTACAGGGAAAGGGTCATGTCGCAGAACGAAATAAAAAGCGTAAAAACCAATTCTCGTCAATTTCATACCGCGTTCGGCTACGGCGCCCGCCTGCAGTCGGCCCGAAAATCTAAATTGAAAAAAATCTAAAAAAATTGTGCCTTAAAGTCAACGTTTCGGCGTACATATAAAAAAGTCTGAATCTGAGCACTTTTACCTCTTCGTTGGTACCTTCACCTAGACTTTGTTAATCATAGCCCATTTAATCATAGCGGCCTTGAGATCCAGGCCGCTTCTCGCTTCTATGCAGTCAGCTGTGACAAAACATATGTAGGACGTAAAGGGCTTACAAATTACCTAAAACTTAAAATGGGATCAGTTTCGAGCTCTCTTTGTCATCGGTTTTTCAACGGTATACTTATTTTCATCGTGCGATCAACCGTTCATGTGTTGGAGGGGGGCCAACCGCCCCCTCTGTCGGGCGCGCATGGCGCCGACTGCCAGTCGGTCGCGATATAGCAGAATTCTGTCGCGAGTCAGCAAAAATCTTGTCTCGCAGCCCCGCAGATATCCAGCAACGTGTGTGGCCCTATCTCCTCCCACTCAGAACTTCAGATAGTGCCTGTTGTCATTTCTCGCCTCTTGCTGTAAATCAAACACAGCGATAGGACGCCGAACCGCCAGTATTCGCTGTCTCTTGGTTCATCGCCCGTCTAACACTGTCAACAGCAAAAACAATACGACAGCCCACCGTACGCCAATCAAACCCACCGGTGTTTGTCAGTCAGATCATGCTTGTTGACGTGCTGTTGACGCCAAGGCGAAAAACGCCGACTGTCGCGCAGACAACCCGAGCTTAGAGCTAAGACCACGGCCCGTTTCGAATGAACATGGATTGGCGAGGTAAGCTTTTTCATGATCAAGATGTGATGACTATCTCCGCCTACATGAAAATATTATTGTGCTTCGAATTACAAAAGCAAGTTTTGGCTATTGCCACCAGAGAGTTCCTCATGATTTCAACGTGCTCTGAACGAAGAGACGCCGTCATGGAGCAAACTGGGCATGAGCCAGCTTTCTGTCGCACACCGAACATCAAATGTCGTCTGCATGACAGTAATCACTGGCCCGTCTGGCACACGGCAGGCGGCACTGCAGCATGTGGCCAGCACTTGCTGGCCCGTGCCGCCGGCCAGGAGGGACTCGCCTTCTTGTCGACGACCTCGAAGTCCCTGAGCAGTTCCAGGACGAGCATCTCGCGCGACGTCTGGTCCTCCGTCCTCCGGCCACGGTCATCCAGCATCTCGCCGTTCTTCATCATCGCGCCGTAGACAAACCTGGTAATCGTCATTGCGATCATCAGACAGTCGATGATGAGAACCAGCAGAAGCTTTGGCGGGCGCATACCGAACGAGGTGTCCTTTATTTTTATTTGCAATGCTACTTTCCTTTTATGCATTTCACAATACCAAGGAATACCTTCCGATCAATTTCAGCATTCTACAGCCGAAGAACCGTAAGCTTAAATGTCGTGCACGCCCGTCGTGTACTGTGTTGTGATTGACTCTTAGGTCTAAGAGCGCAAACATTACTCCCGTAATAAGTACATGGGAGAAATTGCTCGCAACCGAACGCACTGCAAATGGAAATACATAAAATGCAAAGAAATGAAACTGAATGAAAACTAATGTCTTCATTTTTGTAAACTGTTTACAAACGTGCGACACCAGCTAACATTTTCTAGACCGACCGTTCTTTCACATTAGTCCGCGGGAAGCTGTTGCGTTAAGCGGTTGTACTGCCACTGCACGTGAAATTGAAGGCTGCACGGAGCACACGTCTGTGCGTTTCAACCCTGTTCCTGTTTCAGTGGTTCAGAGGCTTCTTTCTTGTTTTTCGTTTACCATGTGTAAAAATTTTGGAGCATCTTCACAACATTAGGTCACTGCTCCTATCTCTTTTTTGACGTATCATTTCGAAACTTCACAATCTTATTTTCCACAAGAACGGAACTAGGCTATGTTTTTGGTAGGCAGCTCAGGCCTTTTTATTCATTGTTCAACCTAGAAAAAGAATGGCTGCCAAAATACAATTTTTAAAATATTACTTCACAACTCATTTCAGTGAGCAATTAAACACGTCGGCAAACGCAGAAAAATAACTGTATTGATATGAAGGTGTTAAACAAGGTCGTGTCAAACTTACCAGTCAGAATTTAATTTTATGCTTAGCTTTTGTCAATAATTTTTGAATGTAAAACGCTGGCGGAATGTATTTTGTTCAACAGTTTTTCTGCTTGTTTCTCCATGTTAAAATTGATATCAGGCAGGGTCACAGTTGTGACATAAAATGTATGCGCGGGAACCACACATCCAGAAGTCATGAACAGGATAATAAGGCATGTATTCAATTCAAATGACTGAAAACGTTTCAGACGCAACGAAACCAATACCATTCTACGACACTTGAGTTCAAATGTCATGAGTTGGTCTGAAGAATAGACTAACATTACCCACCATTACCATTCCCCCTTTCATGATGCCCCTGGCACGGCTTACGCCAGCATTTTGCAAATATTGTCATGCGATTTGCTTTTATTATGTGCAAAAGAACTAGCACAAACTAAAAATTGTTTGGCCATTTATTAATTTGGTTCATTCAGATAAAACACACACACACATATAAACATATATATATATATATATATATATATATATATATATCAGATATGTATATCCTCTTTCCTCTTTCCAAAAGCCAGTGGAAACGAATGGTTTCTGTCGAAACTTTGAACGCTTCAGCCGTTTTGAACATTTTCAAAAGATTGTTTCGCGAAAATGTAGTTTACGTCATTGCCATCGAATCGGATGAGTAGTTGTTGAAAACTCAAGGGGGAGGGAATAAAGTCCCTCACCACATACGAATGCGTTCATGAATAATGGGAACGGGAAAATGGTTCAGCAACCTTCTGTGACTTAGTTTTTATTGCCGACAGAGTCACCCAAGCTGAACTTCATTAACAAATGTGAACTGTTCATAATGATGACTGCGTCGACGTGAGTACTGTCCGTTCTAAATTCACCAAAAATACAAAAAAAACGGCAAACAAAAAGAGGGGGAACAATGAAACCAAGTCTCTGGCAGTAAAGCTCGTGGCTGCCTTTTTTAGGAAGGGGAGGCGCGGATGGTGTTGCTTACGTGGACTTCACTGAACATCGATTATCATCTCAGAGTGCTACATTGCAGCAATGAAAAGCTTGATCACCAAATGTTCTTCTTTGACGAAAAGTAATCGAGATGGAGGCATTACTTTTCATTCAACCTTAGCATCCTGCAAGGGCAAATTTAATGGTCCAACGCTCAGTAGTTGCGAAGATATCAGTCTAAACTCATTTGCTTCTTTCTGGTTCGAGTCGAAGCAAGGCTATGCATTCGATCTCGCTAATAAAAATAACAATAGTAACAACAACAATAAAAAAGTATTATTATTATTATTATTATTATTATTATTATTATTATTATTATTATTATTACTGTTACTTTTATGATTACATATTCCACCCTGATGACACCTATGAATGAAACATTGCTACCAACACCGGCAACGGTATTTTCGTCTCGGGGATGACGTAGTGGTCAGTGATATGCAACCTGTGGAATGGCTACTTCCAGCTTTCTTTTTTTTTATTCTCACGTGCATTAATATAAATATATTTTGCAGTAGTTAATACGCATTATTATCTTCTTTCCTACCTCTTAGCTGGGAGCACTAGGACTGTGTTGGCATGTTTCGGTGTTAAAGAGTTGCTATTGTCGTTGGGTCTGACGGCGGGGGCACTTCTGGTTGCCTGTTCATCGGTGATGACTGATCGTCATCGTCATCACAATCATGACCACCATCATCACCGTCGTCGTCGTCGTTGTCATCATCGTCATTACCAGCATCATCATCATCATCGCCCTCATCGTAATGGTCATAATTATCAATTAATCAACTACCATCATTGTCAGGCCCCAAATATCACCGCCCCTTACCGTCGTGTGGAAACCTCAAGAGAAGCACCAATATGGTCACGACAGGCACCATTCTGTCGTTTTATTTTCCACTGTGTTCCCTATCATTATCATGGTGTTGATGTGAACGTCATCATCACCATATGACGCTAGGACTTTATTGTAGATGATCATCGTGGTAATATAACTGTGATCCTCAATGTAATGATAACCATGCCATTCATCCTAGAACAAAGGTCCCATGTTTACGCCCTCTTGAACAGCGGGACGCGGCTTTGGCATTGATAACCGCACACGGAGCGGAAAAGTCAACAGCGTCATCATCATGACCAGGCCCGGCGAGCCGCCGCGGTTGAGCGGCGTCGCTCCGACGTACCTGGGGAAGGGCACGGTGGCCGGGCGGCCGGCGCTCGTCAGCAGCTGCCGGAAGTGTTCCACCACCTCGGCGTACATCACCACCTCGCGCTCGTACAAGCCCATCCGGCGGATCTCCTTGGTGAAGCCGCCGCCTGGGGCGGACCGGGGCGGTCAGGTCAGGGGTCAGGGGTCAGGGGTTCGCGGGAGTTTACAGCCACAGGCTGGGGACTCGCACAACGAACCTGGAAACAAAATGTTGGGACGGGGTTGACAGAACCGGTGGTTACCCTTTCGCCACCTGCGACAGTACAAGGAGATGCTGAACTCCGTCAGTCATTTCCAAACCTACCGTGATAGATCACCAAAACAAAACGAGCGTGTAACTTTGTCCTATGGTTGCACCGTATTGTGAAGTTAGATATTTAGCCACGCAGGGACCTTACGGGTGATCTCAAAGGAGGTCAAGGAATTTGGCTTCTGTTGCATTCTATGGGATATGGGGCGCTTTTCAGGGGCTAGAGCTACTTCTGACGGTTAATATTGACTGGAACTACTGTTATTAGCAATCCCGAGTGTTGATGACACTCACATCTGTGATCAATAATAGTTAGAAAATCATTGGTCCACATTCACGTTCTTGGCCTCAGACGCCCTTGACTAATGTGATGAAAGAAGTTCAGAACTCACTGATATGGGTGACACAACGAGTTGTATACGGGAATTTAACGCAGGGGCTGCGTGAGAGAAAATGAAAAAGTGACAATAGAGAGCGCTAGAGAAATATTTTGGTTTTCCTTGGAATTAATATCGTTGCGTAAAATATCCGCAACTGTGCCAAAAGAAAACTCTGTTTAGTTTTTGGATATAAATACACAAACTGCAATTGCTTTTCTTGGTTCAATGATCATTGATATATTATGCACAGATGAGCATCACTACACTCTCTGCTGTAGTGATCAATGACGAAAAATCACAACTGAGGCGCAGTTGCGTAGGCGATCTGCGACCCATTTACAACAGGACGCACACAGGGTCAAACGGGTCAGCTGACCCCGTCCAAAAGTTTGGAGAGCATTGCAGACAAATGGGGCTCGTAGCTTGGGGAACAATAAGGTGACGGAGCCCGTGAACCAGGGGCATGCAGGCGCGGACCTGTGTGCCAGGGGAACCCGTGGGGCAGGGGCTCATAAGCCAGGCAACCCTCTGATTAGTCTCCAAATCTGAATCCAAAATGAGCCCGTATGCCAGGAGCCCAAAGTCAAGTCCACTGGTCCATGACCGCAGGTGCCGCAGACCTGGAAACCGTAATCCAGGGATCCGTTGGCGAAAGGTCCATGGCTGGACGCCTCTAAGACAGAAACCCAAGTCAAGCAGTGGCCCTCAAGTCAGGGGCACGTTCGCCGAAGGGGCTTGTACGTTAGGAACTCGAAAGCAAGTTGGTTGAGGCCCATGGCTATGGGCTTGTAGGCCGCAGGCCATGGCTAGATGAGAGCCCGCAAGCCTCTACGGAACTCCGCAAGCAAGAGGTCCGTAAGCACGGGACCCGTCTACATGCCGGAGGGGCCCGTGGGCCGGGAGTCCGGAAGCCAGGGTCCCGCGACTAGACGCCCGCAGGCCAGGTCTAGGTACCTCAGCCCTGACGCCAGAGGTACGCAGACCACGGGGCAGGAGAGCGGGAACTTCGCGAAGGTTGGGGGAAAACTACGGAGGTCCGTTTCCTTTCCCGTAGCTACCGTTATTCCCTCCATTACCCAGTCCTGAAAAATTTTCTGGGCTTCTCAGATATTGTTTATCCTGGTAGTATAGATCACTGGTAAATGATTCATCATTTTCTCTTTTTTTGGTTCCTTTTGTTTGGAGGACGACTGATTGACTTACGGGCCTCAGGCTTAGACCTCTAGCAAGGGCACTTAACTGGTGAATCTCCTGAACTGAGCGCGCCCTTAGGACTTCTTGTTCTTCGCAGCCACGGACCATATTTACCCGCGGGCCTGTCCAAAATTTCGGTTGGGTCAGCTGACACCACTGACCTCCTTGCAGGTGCTTCTGTATTTGGGTCACAGAACACGCGCAAAAATGCATCTGAGGCGTGCTACGTACACGTCTGCATAGTATGCCGATGGGGATGATTACGCACAGTATGCCTATGCAGATGAATGCAAAAAATTACCCGTTAATATGCCAGAACATGTATATTAGCTTCTAGGGTTAGAATCTCGACGAAATCATTGGTGCTGCCCATAGCAAAGACGCGAGAAGCGTTGCCGTTGGGTCTGGGGGGGGGGGCAGCTGCCCCAACTTTTTTGAAATTTAACACTAACGCTATAAGCGCTTACTTGAAAGAGTCAAACCGAAATACTTCTTGCCCCCCCCCCCCCCCCCAACTGTGGAGAAGTCCCCGCATCCCTGCAGTTTTGCTCTATTTATTCTGACTCAGTTGCCCTGAAACTGTGCGCGAACTGCGCAGGACACTCTCCAGTGCAGTATAAATGCTTACATGGTATCACTACATTCGACTTACGCTGCGGATGTTTTCAAGGTCATAGTACGCCAATGGTGCAGAGTGTTTACAGAGCCGGGCCAAAGGAAATCCATCGACGGTGTATGTCGCTCAGTTATACGGCAATGTACGATAATGTCATCAAGCAAAATTGGACGGGATTGTCTGCACATTATCCTTCACAGCTTTTGTTGTGGCCAGGGTGCCAAGGTCACGAACTGCAACCCCAGCATGCAGACTTCTGTCCTCGCTGCCAGAGTTTGTGAGTGACGTCAGCAGGGCAACAGGCGCCCATTCGTGCGTGTCTCATTTAACGAAAGCGTGCACTTTCGAAGTAAAAGAGGAAGCGTGCAAACGGTTTCAGTGGTTATGCCTAAATGCTATGGTTAAAATGCCGGGAATTTCCTGAAGGAAAATGGTGTTATGCTTTGATCACACTCATTTGCTCTTGCTTTTCTAAACCGTGCATCCCTGAACAAGACGGGTAATACTAGGGGTTCATGACGCACCCCTTGCAACTCCTCTGGCTACGCCAATGGGGCTACTTGTGCATAATATCGAGTAAGACACAGCATCACGAAATGCTTACAATATTTGGTACACCATGACGGTGTCTAGATTTTTCCACGACGTCCTCTCGAAAGATGTCAATTACATATCGAACTACTGGCCTTAAATTTCAGGCAAGACGACACAAATCAAAACGACATTTTTTTCATGTCACAGGGTTCGCACCAATCATTAGAGGTTAACTTGAAAAACCTCGAAGGAGAGGGTGAACCAGCTTCCTTTGTACGGGCGACGGTGAAATAAAACGTCAGTGATGTTTTGGAAGATGTTTGGCATCCAAATCAACGCCTAAGACACAGCTCCATTTTCTCGACCCACGTCAAACTGGCAACCGGCGCCATGCACGCCCGACTGGGGCGGGGAGGGGGCTGATGATCAGAGGCCCCTTCTAGCTCGCGAGCGGTTGGTAGCACGATAATAATAAGCATATTGTTAAAAAGGTCATAACGAGCACAGTTCGAAACCGGCATCATTCCTATTTTTAGACGATGCATAAACCGTTCACACCCTATACATGCTGTCTCATGGCCGACTGCATGAAACCAAAAAATATCGTATATATCAGGGGCTGTGATCACTAACGCCTTGGTAAAGGAAGCAACGTATAGGTTAAAGTCTGCAGATGCCTGTAGACGTCTAATTTCTCTGATCTGCATAATATATATCCCGAAACGCTGAGTTAACAACACCGCAATATTGGCGCTACAGCGCCGCGGGCGCCGCTACCGAGCGTGGGATGGAATTAACGGGAACTAATTTTAACGTTTCTTTATTTTGGCGACATATGCTCTGCCAAGTGCTATGCGTTTTGATGCCAGTGGCCCTTGTGATGGTTTTCCGAGCTAAAATTTCGAAACAATTCAGTAGTTATCAACAGGGGTGCTGACGGGTTTTTCTTAAGGGGGGATGGCCGGAGCTCAGTGTGAACTGAAATCATTCGAAAACCGCTTGCTGGGAAGACGATGTGCAATGGTTTTCACAAAAATTTGGGTCCAAGGGGGGAGGGGCTCCCTTGGCTGCGCCCGTTGCCATTAATCTACAGTATTGGCGCAGCTTTATTTGTGGAGCTCAGTTCATTTCCAAAATATACCTTTTTTTCATTTTTGAACATTTTAGTGTTATTCGAAAACGTCAGAGTCAATTCTGCCATTTTCTATCTTTTCCAGGCCATCCATCGCCGATTTTGACGGCGGTGCACTTAAGCTCACGAATATTTTTGGTGACCTGGTCTTAGGTCAATGATTTGAAGCCACTGATGTTTTGCACAGTCACTGGAGGTCTGCATCACCTCATACTCAAAATGTTAAAAAAGCATTCAGTCATTTTCTGATAAAACGACGGCGTGTCCTGAAAATAGGTTGACCATAGGTCAATGGTCCAGGAATTTCCAAAAAGTCTGAGACAGAAGATTTGCTGTAACTATCATATTCTCCAATCCCTGAAAGTTTTATTGCGATATCGTTTTTCCCAAAAAGTTACAGGGTGCAAAACGCTTCTTGAAATAGGTTCACTTGACTTGGCGGAGGTCAAACGTCTGACCTGGCCTCAGGTCAGACTTTGACTTGGATATGAAATGGTTAAACACGAGGTATGCAAAATTTCGTGGCGCTACTATAAAAAACGCTGCTCGTCCGTTTGTTCTTTCACAATCCTGGAAAGCCTCAGGGTGGGGGGTCAACCGCCCCCTGCCCCTCCTTAGTCGGGGCCGGGATAAAATCTGCTTACCGGGCAGCTTGACGACGAAGACAGCGAACTGATCGTTTTCTTTGCCCTCGTCGCGGTATGTGATCTCAAGCACTTTTCTAACTGTGGTGTAGCCCTCGCCCAGAGAGGCCACCGGCCAATATTTGAAGTTCGTGACGGAGGGACGACAGTCAGCTGGTAGAAAGCGGTCCAAGAACAGTTGCGCGAGCAGCTGGGTGATTCCGTGCTGGTCCGGCGTATCGTCCACACTGCCCCCGCTCGCCATGACGTCTGCTGTTGCGAAGAGTACCGAGTGGCGCCTACCGGCTGCGCGCTCACAAGCCTGACTGGGACAAGCGGCCGAGGTCGGGCGGTGGTGACTGGCCGCCTGACCTTGGCGGTAAGTGGGTAACGCTCGATGGCTTCAGGAGAGAAGTGACAAGCGCGGCGTCGCCCGCCGGCCGGCGCAGCTGGCAGCGGTCCGCGGGTGGAGCCTGGGGTTCGATCCCCACCACGACCGCGCGCGTTCATCGTATTCACCATCGCTTTCATCGCATTCAGAACGTTCTAGTCCGGGAGTGATTCTTGACTCCCATCTACCTTGGGCAAAGAATACTGAAAAGGTAGCAGGAAAGTGCACTGGGCTTCTCATGGCACTCGTCCACCATCTCCGTCTTCTGCCCGATGAGACACGTCGTAGTATCACTGGTATTTCCTCACATTACGTGTTATCTTACTGCCACAGTTCCTTTGCGACCAATGCAGAAGAAAAGGTTAGAAAGGATTTTAAATTTCGCGGCTTTTAAACTTCGCGGCTTAGAAAGGATTTTAAACTTCGAATTATTTTTGGCCTGTGGAGACACGAACACGTTTCAAAACCCAAAGCAAAACTAGATTGGCTAAGTATTTCAGTACTTAGCCAATCCAGTTTTGCTACTTCCAATAGAGTGCTAACAGAGTACTATGAAAGTTCCATTATGTACAAGGCTGTGGTTCGCAAAACCTTTGAGTCTGAAAAGGATGTTTCAGCCTAATATACACGGCCTAAACACGAGACAGAATGACTGGCAACACTTGCCTTAAGTTTACACTGAAAATGGGAAGAAAGCTATATCGTTTAGGGGCGCGGAGAGGTAGAATGCCCTTCGGGATGATGCTCGTCCACCTTGCCAAAATTCAAAACCAAAATGATGAATATTGTTACTGAAAACGCCAACTTTTTAGATATGCCCTACGTAGTCGTATGAAAACTGGCTATCATTTCTAACCTTAGTGTGATTCCATGTCTAGGCAAGTGTACATTAAACACTGCGTGGGTATCGTAAGTACGTAACTGATAGCACAGATGTGCTCCACTGGATAATGAGACTGTGTGATTGTACATGATTTTTGTTGAGTGTCACGCGACGTGCATAATATGTCGGTTACAACTGCATGCGTGTGAACCGATGGAGACAGTAACAGCCATCTAGCGTGGAGCGTCTCCAAGATGTTCGGTTCCGCCGATTCCGACGCAGCGATAGGCACGATTTCTCGCAAGACCAAATGACTGCTTCCGTGGAAAACGCTGTAGTTCCGTCAGTAATGAAAACAAGCCGACTCAGCGGTGTTGTATTTCCATGGTTAGTGTCATTGCACTATAGTTCCGAAGTTCCTAGGAATACAATTTTGAGACAAAGTGTAGGCGAACATGAAAATGAGTAAGATAAGTACACGGTGATGTCCAGGCTATAACCATCGTTTCAGGAACGGGTTTGGTAGATCCTTACGGAAGCGAACTAATTCGATTTCTCAAAACAATATTTATGAAGCAATGGTAGCAGTGACGTGGAATCCAACAATGCCGTGCTGCCACCGTGGCCCGCTGATTAAGAAGCCGGACGAAATAGTCTGATGTGTGACTAGCAATGTGGTGATGTGGGTTCGATTCCCAGAACGGGCACCTGCATTCGGCCCTTACTCACTGGAGAACAGCGGCGTCACGCAGCCGTGACGAGAGCTTACGCCGCGCTCGTGAGCTGCGTGGCCCTCGGCCCGACGCCTGTTTTTCCGCTCACGGTTTCAACCAGAGATCTCGCCTGCCGCACCTGCACCATACAGGGTTCGAGTTCTGGGGCTCTCCAGGGACGCCACCAGCGGCTGGGACTGCATCGGCACCGTCAGTCGCGCAGACTCCAGGGACGTCGGCCGCTGGGACTGCATGGGCGCGATGAGTCGACGGAACTCCAGGGACACCATCGGCCGCTTTGACTCCAAGGACGTCGGCCGCTGGAATTCCGGAGGCGCTGTCAGCCGCCGGCGTCGTTCACAAGGTGTTGACCATTCCGCGTCCCTCGGCCCGAGAAGCAAAGCGCAAGGCCAAAGAGCAGCGCTCGATGGTCCTAACTTACTCACCGGTGAAAGGGCAGCTGGAAAATCGGAATAACACCTGTGTGCAGGCCAAAACGAAGATGTCAGGACAACAAAAGTGAAGACTGTGGCCATCAGTCAAGCAGCACTGGATGCCAAGTGTGTTCTCCGTGGCGGAGGGGTGGTATGGACTGGAGGATTCTGGCTCCAATGCGGGAAATGTCTCAGGTTGTGCCATCAGATGTGCTCCAGTGGATGCGGCTCAGACAGGTCCTTCGTGTGCGAGTTTTGTGATTTGCCATCCTGTGCTCCGTATTCAGCAGTCAGCTCGCATTCGCAGCGATGACTTAAGGTTAAGAAGCTGACGTTTCATGATGGTGAGGTGCCAAGCTTCATCTGGGAGATTTTTTTAAGCTGCCACGGCTTTCGTGGAATGATCTGGCGTCTATTTCGCTTCTGTTCATTCAGTTCGCTTGGTCTTTAACCCTATTTCCGGAGGGCTAGACGGTATGGTCGATTCCCGGCAGGGGGGCGGATTCGGCCCCCCTGAGATCTCAAGAACGACTCCTCCGATTTCATCGCAAAAAACGGTAATCGATTTGCCGTGACGTGAGCTACATTTTTATAAAAGGAAGTTTTCAAAATTTTGAAATTTGCGGATACAGGGGGTAAAAATATCAAAATGGGGGGTACTTTTGGACTTCCTATAACTCCGTTGTTTATCAACCGATTTCCATGAAACTGGCATGAAAGGAGAGATTATCGATAGGGCTTTTACCAGGGGTCCGCAAATCTGAAATTTTGAGAAAATTCATGAGCGCTCACAGGGTTTCAAAAATAGGAGGATTAGTTTTTTAATAAATGAATGAACAAAAAAGGCAAACACCCTTTTTTGGCTTCTGCTAGTCATGTTATACTAAATAAGTACAAATGGCATTACAATGTTTGTATAATGTTAGCATAGGCGGTGCCAGGGACATGAAAAGGGAGAACTGTCATGGTCACACGTTTCTCAGATCAACTTGTGACCTTTGACCTTAAATGACCTCCAGTTGCCTTGGGGTCACTTGGAATGATGTCGTGTGCATTTAATATTTTCCGTAAACGTTTTCAATCAATCGAGTTCACCCTATTTCAAAAATTTCATTTTATGGCTATTGCGATATAGGGTACGCCTACGGACATTTTAGGTCATAGCTCCGCGACACGACCTGATATCAAGCTGGAACTTGGTATACAAGTAGAAGGCACCCTTTTACGTCATATATATTCCGATTTTGACATTTGAAAAAACGTCGCCGAAATTATGGCGAAAAAACAAATTTTGACTTTCTACCTTCACCTGACCTTGTAAAATGACCTCAGATGAACAAAATTACATTTGTACATTGCCGAACTATTTAGCTATACATCCATATAAAGTTTTAAGCTCTATCTTAAAAATTCTGTTTTTGGCAGCCATTTTCCTTTTACCCTCAACATGGCCAAAAATGGCATGAGGTGCCTCTCAAAAACGTTGTCTGACTCCGCCCCTGTGCAAAATGGAATTCTGAAATTTTGTTACGGCACGTAGAAAGACTAGCTAGGAAAAGTGACGAAGTTTCGTGAAGCTGCGTTAAAAAACCTGGAATTGACAAGCAAAAAACCCGAGGGGGGCGGGTTCAGCCCCCCCCCTGCCGGGAATAGGGTTAATACAAATGGCACGAGGTTGTGAGCCTGTGAGCCTACATCATGTTCAAGATTTTGGCTTCAACCTAGATTTCCGAAGACGTACGAAAACATGACATTGTTTCTTTTGCTCAACATAAAACCCTCATGTTGAGTGAAGTAAAAGAAACATTTGTAATTCCTGGATCACCGAAACATGCGCCTGCACACAACTGTGCACTACGTACAAGTCAACCTATGTGTCACTGTTTTTCGATGCACTGGGCCTAGAGGCTAAAACAGTATCTCTTGTAATGCATGAACGAATAGTCAATTTTTTCCGTTAGACATGCTCTCGTTATAGATGGTTGTGTTGTAGGTGACTACACAATATGTATTCAATACAAAGCCAACGTTTGGACTTAACACAAAGGCATACCATGTATGCACACAACTTTCCCTTTATAAATTATTTGCATTTTAGTTCATCCACAGACGCATTTTGATGCACGTGAATGCGTGAAAGCGCACTTTACAAGAGTGCGGCAAAATTACTTGGCATGTAATCGTAAGGGAATATTGCGAAAGTGATGTGTTAAATTCGTGGGGAAATAAATAATCTCCATTTTAAGGTATTAAGTATCATCATCTCTGAGAAACTCGGATTTCTGGGGCATATATTCCCTACGGTGGCGCAGTGACTTCTCTCCCCTTTGACTGCAGCACGCGACACCTAAAAATCAAGACTGACAACTGAAAGCACAATTCATCACCTCCCAGCATAACATTTCTGCAATTATGTAACTATTCAGGCGATTCAAGCCGTATTATCCGCCGGTGCCGTTTTCCCATTGCTTATTCACGAAGTCCTCTCAGACGTTAACTAGTGAAAGGTCATTCTTTGATCTCGTTGGCGCTTTTTAACATAAGAGCAGGGAACAAACGATGGCAACAGTTAAAAATCAAAGCCTTCATAACTTACTTTATAACTGTATTGTTTAGCTTAAATGGATTCACACGGTCTGGACCATTCGCTATTGGATTTGTCGTCACCTACTGACCACAAGATGCAGTTTGCGGCCACCGTCACAAACAGATCTGCTAATGACTTTTTCGTCACAAGACGTGAAGCGGTGGCGAACGATCTTACTAATAATTTTTGTGCGTCCCATTACCCTCCGCGGCATCGTCTGCTAAGAGATCGGCAGCCGGCGGGTCACCGAGTCGTCTGCGATCCTGCTGCGCCGCCACCCGGAGTCAGACGAAGCTCGTCTGATGACCAGAGAGCCGGCGACGTACGGCGGCGCTCCGCTGGCGCCGCGGCTGCCGCTGAATTGCTGACCCGTCATCGCGTCTCCGGCCCGGCCTCCAATCAGCGTTGATTGGTGCGTCCTGTCCTGGAGCGCGCGGTCAGAGGAGAACCCAGTTCAGCGGGGAGGGGCGGGGGGGCATTTATGACACAAAGATATTCTTTACCTTATTTAACGAAACAAAGGACAAGCCAGAACCCAACACATGATTCCATACACCAAATGAAACGCATGGCGTAACTTCATTTCGCAATTAACAGATTACGTCGTGTACACAAAAATGGCACCACCATTTTGCAAGTCATTTCGGGGAGGTGCCGCCATTACAAAAAACGGCCCGGTTATGGTTCAAATCTCTATCCACGGCTGGTCACCATTTCCAGTACAGCCAGATCGCAGGTTATAACATTCAGAAAGTTTTCCTTACATAATGATTTATATATATATATATATATATATATATATATATATATATATATATACGTGCATATATAAAAGGCAATATCTCCTAAATTCGGATCGCACTTCAGAGGTAGAAGAGAGGCTGGAGTATTTTAAACACGGGCATTCGGTAGCTATACACCATTCTCAGACTTCGCCTAGTTATCTTGCGTGTTTGACAGTGATGGTAGAACCAGGTCGCACTATGAAATGTTTACGTATTTGTTGGCCTTACATTCATATAAAAGGTAATGTAAAGAGCCTACCATTCACCTCGTACCTAAGGGAGTAAAAACGAGATGTTGGAGTATTTTTAACACATGAGCTCGGTAGTCATATATTATTCTCAAACTTGGGTTTCCTCATCCGTGTATTTGACGGCAGTGGCACAGCTAGATCGCAGCCTGAAATATTTATTTATTCATTGGCCTTATACATATATAAGGATTAATGTCAAGAACAGGACATTCAGCTCGTACTTGGGGAGAAGAACACGACAGGCTCGTGTATTTTAACACAGGCGCTCGGTGGCAAAATACCATTCAGACCTCGGTTTGCTGTCCTGTATGTTTGACTATTGTGGTACAATCAGATCACATTCTGAAATGTTTATTTATTCATTGGCTCCATTTGTATATCACAATCAACATGAAGAACCAAGTATTCATCTCGTACTTGAGAGGCAGAAGACGAGATACTAGAGTATGTTTAACACAGATGCTCCGTAGCATCATGCCATTTTCAGGCTTCGGCGCCCTCTCCTGTATGTTTGAAGGTAGTAGAACGGCCAAATCGCATTCTGAAATGTTAATTTATTTATTGGCCTCCTAAACATACCAAAATCAAGGCGCAGAACCTAACACTGAATCTGTCTTTGGGGGAGGGGAGCGTTAACCCGGCGTTGATTGCGATATTTCACCATCTTTTATTAACCGGAGGAGGGGGTATTTGATGACCTATTTTGAAAACTAGTCGACTGAATTGGCTGACTTAAACAGCGGTCGAAAGCGCCCAACCGTGCAGCCTTGTGCCGATACTAATACTAGACTATATCTTCACTTTTGGATCAATGATGGCGCCATCAAAAATCCAGTCAACCTATCACAATAAGAAGCAGACAGAAACTAAAGATAGTACAGGAATGTGTCTCAGATAGCTTGATCTCATATTCTGAGCCCCACGTAGCTCTAGGTCATCAAAGGTCAAGATCGGGAGCTGCGTCATAGGTGACATCCATGATAGCGGATGCATGTTTCCTGGCCCACTTGTCACGGGGATTCTAGGAAATGCACTTTGAAGGAGGTTTATGCACAATTAAACCCTTAAAATGGCTTATGCACATGTGTAACTAGTGGGTGAAAACAATTTGGTACCCTAATAAAGATGTACTTGAGAAAGAGATTAAAAGTCCACTGAAACAATACATGCACACAAGCGAGAATACACACGAGCATTCATCTAAGCAGCACAAGATTGACTGCCTACATAGCCTGGGTAATCTGAGACGACTCAGGCCTGATGATGCACCGAACCTTTTGGTTCATGGTGTGGTTCAAGGCCTGTACTCTTTGTTGCTGGGAGGCCCTCATGGTTGGAGGTCAGAGGTGAGGAAAGAAAGACGGGACAACATATGCACGTGGTCTGGAACCTCACAGAGTGAAAGAAAGGAAGAACTGGCTCAGAGTTGGAACGTCAAGGTTTTCAGAACTTAGCATCCCCACAGCGAGACAAAGCTTTTTGTGACAACGACAAGTTCGACGGGACCATCCGGCATTAACCTACGCAACACACTCCTGTTATTGAACGCATTCAAAAGCCGAGTGTTTCGTTTCCTTTCGTCAAAGTTTGATAACTTCAGGCAGCCATCTTCATCACGGACATGGAAAGATGCAATACCCGACGAGCGGTACACATCGGAAACATCTTTGACTGCAGCGTCAGATATGAAGGATCATGATTTTACAAACAGATCATCAGTCATTCGAAGACACATGTGAAGCGCATCAGTTATGAGAAACTTTCGGTAAGACATATGAACAAGTGGAGACATCCCGGTGCATTTGGCCCCGGGTCGGACAAAATGCAGTTACCATCAGCTGCTGAGGTGTAGCGGAACTCACACTTCTCATCTAGGCAGCACAGACCCCAACGACTCTAAATCGCTACAATGTATACATACGTCACGAGCATTGGCATTCTTATGTTCCGGGACATGGTGGCCCATATCTTTGCACGCCATCTATGGACAGAATTTGGTACTCTGCGGCCGTGACCGCGCCGGCTAGCGGTGCTCACAGTGGGGCGCCTCACACGTGTACTTATTTGTCCCATATCTCTCGTTTAAGAGCGGAACTAAAAAAAAGTTCACCTAGCACGTGGTGCACCATGGTTTCTGCCATAGTTTGAACATTACAAATAGCTATGTAACGAACTTAGTGTTCCCGGGACGGCAACTTATGACGGCGCTTCCCTTAATGACATGACATGGCGGCGGGCGCGCGGAGCGGCACACGCAGCATCGCCAGCACCGATAACGAAAAAATGGGCTCAGAAGTGAAAAATTTTCATCAACAGCGATATAGTGCACAATGCGCTCTTCCGAATGGTCTTATTATTGCAACGGTCGTGTCAAGCATGTGTTTTCCCTGGCTACCTAAACGTGGCCTATCACTGCAAATATCCAATAGCCAATATGGCATTGGAAGCTGCACCGCAACCGTAAGGCCCACTGATCTTAGTGATCTTCCTGTCAAAGTCTTGCTTCATCTGAAGGGCGCTGCAGTTCTCTCGGAAAGATTAAGATTATCAATATACACTGTGTCTGTGGACTGCGTAGGTAATGATTATGACTGACGATACGGCCAGGGGCACTGGGAGAGGGAGGAAGGGGAAGCAGCTGCCCCCCCCCCCCATTTTGCTACCCGTATTTTTCGGGTAGCAAAATGTGCACAAGTGACCGAACAACCGCAATTCTCGCCAGCACCGGTGCGGAGCGGCTGCCACACACCGCGCCATTTATTCAAACAGCGGATGAAAATAGCGGGGCCGTAAATGGAGCTGAGCTGTCACAGATGCCAATGCGCATAATGTTCGTTAATGTGGCTTTGCATCCCATAAACAGGAAAATTATCTTAACAGAAATAATTTTAAACTTCTTCTGTTAAGTCACGTCAAATACACTTACAATCTATGAGGTACTGGAAAACAGAGTACCATTCCATATCTAGCCAAACAAAGGGCGGAAAGTTTAACCAGCACTTGCGAAAATGGTCCGCTGTGCGTTGCGCTCGACCCGGCACGAGAGCTCAAACTGAATAGCAGAACGTCAGGTCAGCACACAAGTAATACTCCACACTCACAGTTCTCAGATTCAGAACGACTGTAAATCCAGTCTCCTTTTCTACCAGATGCTATGCATCCGAATCGCGGACCACCTCATAACCGGACAGGGAAAAAGTGACTGCTTTGACACTCTTTCCATGTGTTATGACCATCGACGGACACAATGAATTTTTCAAGACATGCCAGTGTGTATTTACCTTGTTTGCGTAAAGATCGGCGTCCTGCTTTGCTCTGCGTTTTTTTTCTTTTTGATTGCCCTCGCACAGCCAATATCATAACAAAAACGGCTAATTCCATCGGAGGTGTAAAAAATGGAAATCTTTTCCTACTGTTTTTTGGTCTTTAAACGTCCACGCGTTTTGGCGCAGCGCAACGAACGCCTAGGCGGAGCCCAATCACTGTTTCTGTTTGCACTGTGCCTAGACATAGCCCTAACTGACACGAATGGTATTTTGGGCAAGATTGGGCTCTACCCACGCTTTGCTCGATTTGTCTGTCGACCACATAGCCCTAACAACCCAGCTCATTATCGACCAGTTCCAAAACAGCAACCCAGGTGTTTTGGAAAACTTAAAAGAAATGTAGCCACACGTTTATCTTGCTTTTAGCCTTAATTTTACAAAAACACCTGTGGGTTCCGTTTCTCTTGGTGGCACATCTTGTACACGGCCAAGGTGTCGGCATTTGTGACGTAGCTGAGGCCTTCTGCTAGAGCCTTAAAGCACTGTCATTGCCTTAAATACTGTCAAATATCAGTCATCACACTATTAGCTTGGAAAATGCTGTCATTTCCAACGAAATAAAAATGACAATATCCACGAAAACCAAGGGACAACCTATTGCCGAAATAATTGAAGGGATTGCACAGGAATTTTGGGTTCAGGGGCTAACATTACATGTTAGGACCTTCAAAGGGGATAATTCGTCAAAGTTTCATGAATGGGCCAGGGATATGGACCGAATTTTTTGTACTATGAACGATGAACGCATGCGTCTCTTGACAACCCGCATCCTTAGAGGGTCTTCAGGAAAATTCGCCTGCAGGATCATGGGTGAAAATCCCAAAATAAGCTGGGTAGGATTTGGGAAAAGATTCCGTGACCGATACAGCGAGTTATAGGACCTGTATTGCGCTTAAATGAAGTTGCAGCAAGTGAAGCACGTACAAAACTTTTCAGTGCGGCTACAAACCGTGGCATCGGGCGCTTTTGATGACGTCATTGGTACTGGGGTTCAAAGCATCGTGGTAGAGTTTTTCGAGAAAGGTATCGTTAATGATTGGTTAGCTCGGGAATTCGCAAAATGTTAAGGTTCGCGAAAGGTTTACTCTTCAGGAATCTGTTGACTGCACGTGCTGAGGAGCAGACGGACCACACTTGAAATCTGTAGAGGTCCTCGGAATTTTTCGGAAGAATCCATGGAAACTGATGTTATTTACAATCCTCTTTCAAACAAAACTCAGCAATTTGAACAGTCTCTTGAAGGGCTTAGCTTAAATGTGGACACCGTGGCAAATGGGGTGACTGCCTCCAAATGAAACTTGCAACAACGCTTAAAAGTAGGTCAAGGCCATCCCCCGAATCAGAAATTCCAGTTGAGAGCGAAACCATCGCCAAGACAAAGTCGATATTACGGACCTTCGACCAAGTCTCAAATCGAAAAGCGACAAGGGCATAGAAGCAGTTCTATGGGGCATTGTTCCCATTCTAGTCCACGGGTACCGGAACCCCCTCGAAATCAAGCACGTCTCCATCAAAATTTACCACGATCTTCACAGTCACGCTTTCAGTGGACATATGATGGACATCCTATCTGCGCCTTTTGTGCAGAAATAGGACATATGCAGAGATACCGTTGTCAGAAGTCAGTCAATCAGGTCCAAATGTCCACAAGTTTTGACCAGGGAAACTAAATCGTCCCTCTCTTTCCGGAACCGAACAGACAGACATGAAATGTAAAAATGGTCCCACCGGCAAAACGGCACGCGTTTTCATTTAACCATATGCTCCGATATGTTGGATTTACCTCGAAAATCACAAAAGGTATATTCTTGTGGATACGGAAGCCAACGTCTCCCTCATTTCTCGTAAAGCCTTTGACAAAATCTTGCTCAAAAACGTACATGAGTTCTCGACCAAGGATTGCACTCCTCTGCAGTCTATTTCTCAGCACAAACTCAAAAACTTTGGAACCGCCGTCTTCCCGATAGAAATTTGAAAGTTCTGTAAGACGTTCAAATTCCAAATCGTAGAAGGTCTCAAAACCACTGCATTTTCGATAACGATTTTCTCAGTGGTTTCGATGCAAACCTGGATTGTAGCAAGAAAACCCTCAATATCCAGAACGTCATTCCTATTCGACCTCAGCATTTGACCTGTCAGTCAGTAACATCTGTAGTTGGGACTTCCCACAAAACGACAATTCCTGCACAGTCTTATGTAGAATTGCCTTCCTTCATACATAGCGCATAGCTTACAAAACAGGATAGCGTCATCGAGCCGCTGAGTAATGTTCCCGATCTTAACGAAGAGTCCGTTCATTCTCTAATCAACACTGTTGGATGCCTCAACAAAAAGAGACAGGTCCCGTTCGTTCTGGTGAACACAAGAGATTATACCTTGCCAACTCGGCACGTCGTTGGTCTTGCTGAGGCAATGGACGAATCAGATATCAACAGCGTCGAAACCAGCGAGGATTCACGACGTAAAAAAAATTGGACCCAACTTCAAAATTTCAAAAGCCTGATCTTTCGCACATTCTGGAAAACCAGGAGACGCAAGGTCATGACCTAATGGACAAACATTCTGACATTTTTGCCAAAAGCGACTTGAATTCTATACGCACGGACTAGGTGAAGGTAAAAATTGACACCAATGACCATCACCCCATCAAGCAAAAATAGGGTACCTTTTAGTCAGAGATAGATGGTAGAAGGCCGTATAACTGAGCTCCTCAAGGGTGGGATTATTCGGCACAGTCACAGCCGTCTAGTTCGCTGGTTCTGATTCACAAGAAAGACGGAGTAAATCGATATTGCGTAGGCTACAGAAAACTGAATCATATAACCGTAAAAAATGTCATACCCCAAAAAATGTCATACACTCTTTCGCGATGTCATCGACGACATCCTCGCATCGCTCGTGGGATCAAAATACTTCTCAAGTTTGGACTTGAAGCGTGGATATTGGCAAATTGCTATATATTCCGATTTTATGGACAAAACTGCTTTTGCCAGTTTCATGTACCTCGTCTCTTTTAATGTACTTTTTTATTGACAAATGCCCGAACCCTTTTTTCTGAGCTTATGAATAAAATTTTGGTAGGTGTACAGCATAGATTTGCAATCGCATAAGTTGATGACATCATGAAGTTTTCTGAAATCTTTAAAGAGCATCTCTGTCACATGGAAGCTGTGTCTGATTGTCTCCGCAATGCGGGACTCAAACTCAAAATACCAGAGTCCAATATTGGCAAAAACGCAACTAACGTCACTCACTCACGCAAAAACCTATTCAAAAACGCTCCTTTCACCCATTCATTGCATGATGAAGTTGGCACTGAAAGCGCAGTTAAAGAACTTCTTGCCGATGGCAGTGCCACGAAAGAGTCTTTGCAAGGTCGCCGCGCTGGTGGTAAGTATCCTGAGCAAGCAATGGGGAAAAGCGACACCGGCAGGACAGAAACGCCGAATCGTCTGATGCTAAGTTATGATAAACTGTGTTTTCAATTGTCGGGCTTGGTTTTCCTCATGTGTCGCGTGAGAGTCATACACTAAATCATTTTAGTACATGAACGAACACTGAAGATAAATGACTGAGTGAATATATGACTGAAGATCGTTCGCCGTTGCTGCACGTATTATGACGAAAAAGTCATTAACAGATTCGTTTGTGGACGGTGACCATAAACTGCGATTTGTGGTCAGAAGGTCATGTGGCAAATCCAATACCGAAGTGCCCAGATAGCATGACCCTATTTAACCTGTCAATGGTTAGTCAAGTCAAGTCAAATGTCAAGTCAATGAATGCCTGTAGGCCATTGACTCGGTCAGCCAATCTCCGCATTACGGCAGTCGTTCCCCAGACATCTTTACCTTTTTCTGAGTTGTGACTGGCGGCGGCTTTCTGAAATCCCATTCCCCACAAAGTCATTCACATAATTCAATTGAAAACTCGGGCAGTAAAAATGTGTTTCAACATTTGCAAAAACGTATACGTAGACGAGTCTAATAACGGCGAGAGTAACTCACATAGCTCCCTTCACCCATACATTGTACGCTAAAGTTGATGATGAAAGTGAAATTCATGAACTCCTTGCCGACGACGGCGTCACGACCGAGACTTTACATGATCGCCGCGCTAGTTGCAGTAGACACCCCGAATAAACTGAAAAAACGGCACTGGCAGAACAGAAGGCCTAAATCGCCTGGATAGTTAAATAACTGCATAACTGTTACAGTAAACTGTGGTAGATTGTGTTTTCAATTGCCAGGCTTGACTTTTCATGCGTCGCATGCTACAGCGATACGCTAAATCGTTTTGTGGTCCCACGCTACAAAATTTACAGACCGTGGCCTCGACCTCGTCTCGGCTAAAAACTTAGAATTTTGTAGCGATTGATTGACCACAAAACTAGTCGACTGGGGCATGCAGGACTTTACCAAACGACCTATTACACACAAACTACGACAAAATACGACATGTTTGTCGCTGACATAGAACAGAAAAGACCAGGCTAAACGCTGATGTGACTTTCATTGCAAAAGTCAAGAGACTATGCGATACTGAAGTGAAATCGATAAGGGGATCGAGCATGAGTGCATCGTCTGCTTTCAGGTGGGATGGCGCCCGAAACAGGGCCGAAACCAAACAGGGCCGTTTGGGCTCTGGACCGGAGCAAATATTTGTCGACAGACAAAAAGACAGAGGCTACTAAAATAGACTAGACCTCGCCGCTTACTTTGTTAAGCAAGGTTTATGAACACCACCGAACTGCTCGGTTTCCAACAGCGTTGGTTTCGAAGCAGCCTGACGTTTGGAATCTTTGGTCGGTTTTGAGTTTTGGGGCGCGCCTTGTCATAACTGACGGTAACGTTCTCCTTGCTGGATTCTCCTGTGCATGGCAGACCCCGTTTCTGAATGCACTTGACTTTATTTTACATTTCGCTTTGCATATCTGTTCTTGGTGACTGTCTCGACCTCCGACACAAGAGGCAAGAGACATGGGAAGAGACCGTTTTGCTCTTTGCCGATAATAAACATTCTTTTCAAGCGCATAGGACGCTCTGCGATGTGCTGTTAACTTTCCTTTGTGATGATATCCGTTTCGAGTCACTCTTCCTGATTTGCCAAGACGACCTTTTAAATCAAAGATTGCTTTGACACCGAAATGTGCCGAATTTTTATACACAGGTCCTGGGTTTTAAGCCGCGCATGATGCATGACTTTACCCAACGGCCTATTTCTACGACATTTCCTTGGCTGCTGTTACATAAACCAAATTATACTCTCCAAGCATTGTTTCGTAATTACATTCAGAATGGTCTGGTGTGTACCCAGTAGGGAATGTGACTCAAAGAACATTGTTTTAAAAATATGCAACAAAGGTGTTTCTCCACCATTGTAACCGTTCTCAGAAGAATTTTGAAAGTTGTTTTAAAAAATAAGAAAAATGGCTGTCTCCAAGGGCATCACAATTTTCGGTTTTGGAAAAAAGACGGAAAATGTCAAAATGAAAAAAAGGAAAGGGCGAAAAATAGCATATACCCTGCCGATTACGAACAAAACAATTTAGACAGACAAAGTGAAATCCAGGATGCCACAACCGGCATGCGCTTTCCAACAGTGTCAACATTTCGAAGATTGGATCGGCCGTTGATCTTCCAGGTGAGATCAAAAACCAAAGTCAAAGAACTGAACTCAGCAAAAGGATGGCACGGGCACGTGTCGTGCTATACGTGCCATACATATACGATATAAATGTCAATCATACGTGTCGGGGCGCACCACGACTGGAGGAGTCAACGGGGCCGTTCTGAGCATGAAGAAAACTTGGACGGTTTCGCCCAACCACCCGTCTCTGCGTCCCCTTCTCCGGCACCACAGGGGGCCGATCCGAACCTGGACAACAATGGCGAGGTGTTTGACCAACGCTGGCGCGCTGTTTGATTAACGCACCCCGGCGCGATATTCCCGGAACAAATAGGTGCGTGGGTGAGGGACACAGTCGGAACGCACCCGAATCCTTTCCTTTGTACTCCGAGCCTTTGCAAGCGTGTAAAGAAAGGCACATTTTAACGTCATCTAATGGTATATTTAGTGAAACGTCGAGATTTGCCCAGCATAACTGCTGTCATAGTGCCTCCAAATATGCCTGCGTTTTTCCACTCGGTTCGGAGCATAACAGTAGATACAACTGCTTTACCTGAGGTAGGGGTGTCGTTTTACGCAAATTATAGGGGTGGGGGGCCACCCGAAAACTACAGTCTAACCTTCCACCCCCCCCCCCATGTGAGTTTTTCAACGTTGCCACTCCCCCTCCGTTACTAAGTTCGTGGGCCACATTCTCTGCCAAGTTTTCTTTCGGGAGGGCAGTTGCCCATTTTCCTCCCCCTTGGATCCGCCTACGGTGTCTCAGCGGGCCCTGCCACGACCCTCCCCAGAGATATTCGATAATCTGGCCATGGAATCTGACCTGAGCCTCGACCTTCTGAACCTCGACCTTCTGAACCTCGGCCTTCTAAAAGTCGACCTTCTGAACCCCGACCTTCTGAACCTCGACCTTCTGATACACTACTGTCTGACCGAGGTCAGATCAAATGGGCCAACTTCCAAAAACGTTAACGTCTTGTAACTTTTCCGGAAAACATGACATCGCAATAAAACATTCAGGCATTGAAGACCTTGATAGGTGCAACAAATCTGCTATTTCAGATTGTTCGGAAACAAGCGAGTCATCGACTTAATGTAAACCGCATTTTTAATACGGCTTTTTCCGAAAATTGACTCAATTTTTGATCAGGTTTGGAGTGTGAGGTGATGCAGATATCCAATGATTATGATTGAACAAGGTATCAATGAACTCCAGCTATTGGCCTAAGGCCAGCTTACCAGTAACCGTTAGGAGCCAATATGCACCGCCGTCAAATCCGGCGATGGATGACTTCGAACGGATAGAAAATAGCAGAATTGGCTCTCACTGTTGCGAATAATACCAGGAACCTCAAAAGGTATGAACAAGTTGCATATTTGGTGAATAAACAAGCTTCCTCGAATAGAGCTCTTTCAATAGTGTAAAATGACATCTGATGGATTTTATTCTAAAATTTAAGAGCGGAAAACCATTAAAAAACTAGCATCAAGACATATCACTTTGCAAAGCATATGCCACCAAAACAAAGGAACGCTAATGTCGGTGTCCTTTAATTCCATCCGTCGTTCGGCGCCGGCGCCCGCGATACAATGGCGAGAATATTGTTGTGTCTTCAAGCAACGTTTCCACGTAAATATTAAGCAAATGAGAGAAATTACACGTGTTTCGGCATCTGCGGACCCTTACGTATTCGTTCGCGCATTTACTGAGACTGTTAATCACAGCTCTTGAAATCCAGGCCATTTCTTGGGTCTATTCGGCTATGATAAAACATATATAGGCGTCAACGGCCTACGTATTACCCAAAACCAAAACTGAAGCCAGTTTCGAGCTTTACCCGTTACGAGCTATCCCCTATTACGCTTATTTGTTATCGTGCGACCACCGTTCGTGAGTTACAGGAGGGCGGTCAATCGTCCCTTTCCCGCTCTGGCGTGAAACGTGTCGACTGTCAGTCGGGCGCGGGCTAATACGCCAAACGGATTAACGGTCACAGCACCACGAACAGTCCAGATTTCGGTGGGCACTGCATCATTGGTGGGAGATAAGAAAAACAAGAGATTTTCTGGTGTTCTAACTTACGTCGGATGACCTACCCATCCAACTTCGGAATCACGAACGACTTCATTGCCGGCGCCCGCGGCGCTGTAGCCCGGAAATCGCTTACTTTTAGTTCAACGTTCCGTTATTTGTTCCGACGTCGCGTTATCTGCAGACATTCATCATCCGTCCGTGCAGCTACTTAATCTACTAATGACGATTACCTCCTCCCAACCTACATCTGTGTGAAATTCGATGTATAATTTATGATTACATATAAATACAATTATATATGATTTGTGAATGGCTTATATATTGTATAATGCATATAATATAAAATATGATATAGATACGTAAAAATAAATCAATCACAAAATCAATAAAAATTACGAAAGCTTTACGCGATACTTGACACCTGCTTCCAATAGCATTCTTATTTTTATCGTGTGATAAAGGGTCCGCGAATTAGACGGGGGACATCGAGAACACTCCAAACCCATTCGGGTGTGAATGGTGCCAGCCTCCAGTTTGGCGCGGGTTTAAATAACCGGGAGTTTAGAAAACTTTTCGATATCCTCACGATGATCAGTCACACCTTTTGTATGCCATCTGCGTTTTTTCGTCTTCGCTTGCTTTCGTATACGTCTATTTTCTCAGGCATATTCTGCCAACTCTGCACGAAAACCTACATTTTAACTTTGAGACAGCTGCCTTGCAGCTGATGACTCACGTGCAGGCAGCAGCACAATCAGCCTATATATCCGGCCGTCGGGGCGGCGGACGTCCAGTCGGGCGGACGGCGCCGGTCCACCATGGAACAGCACGAGGACGAGCTGACGGCGACGACGAAGCGGCTACTGTGGAAGTGCGGCGAGCACGCCGATTTGGTCATCAACTCTGTGTTCCCGACGAGTCACGTCTTCCACCCGGCGGGAAAATTTGTGGACCGCATTGAAGTGGAGCAGAAGGCGGCCACTGTTCGGCTGCTGACGGCGCCGTGTTTTCGCGCACTTCAGGCCGGTGTTGAAGAGTGCCGCTGCTCGCCGCTCGGCCGACTCAGAATACAAAACAGCTCGGCCTCCGGCAGCTCGTTGGAAGGCATATGTGACTTCAGTGGAAATGTGGACGAGACCGGTGGCTCTAGCTCTGATTTTGACCAGATGATCGAGCTCGGACCCGTGCTGTGTACGTTGGCGCATGCGCGGACTGGGCCTGCCGAATCAGAGGCGGCGTCTGAGGCGATCGGCACGGCAGCGGAGACGGTGGTGGCGCGACTGACGGTCGTCCCCACTGACAACCCTGGCTTCGTGCGAGTTCTGCAGGCGCGGCGACCCGACTGCCGGCACCGGCAGCCCCTGCCATTGTCCGCCGCCTCTGTCCGCCGATTGATGCGGAACTTCGTACAAATGGGTCGTGACAGTCGTGATGAGCTGGCCATCGCGGGGCCATCAACGGCGTGCGGCGTGCGTCACAAAACTTTCGGTATGGTGAACTATGACTATGTGCCGTGCATACGAGCACGACTGTGGCCCGCTGACGAGTTCCTGACGCGTCAGCGATCATGCGACTGGCCACCGGCGGCGGCGCGCGAAGACATCCGCCGGTTCGGCGTTCACCTGGTGCCGACCGGTTACCATGGCAGCGCCACGGAGCAGTCTGAGTGGCGGCTGTCCTTCTCCCGAGCTGAGGTGGTCGCCTCCTGGCACCTGAACGAGGTGCAGCGAAATGCCTTGATAGCGCTCAAAGCATGCAAACACTTTCTGAGAGCGGACGGCAAAGCCATCAAGTCGTACTACATGAAGTCAGCTCTCTTCTGGTTGTGCCAGGAGATGCCCAGTGAACGGTGGCGAAGCGTAACGCAGGGTGCGCACTGCATTCTTGACCACTTGGAGGCGGCCGTCGACGCACGTCGGCTGCCCTGCTTCTTCTGGGCCGAAATCAACCTGCTGCAGCCGCTGACGCAGCAGGAGCTGGAGGCGATGCGGCGCACGATCGGCCGCATTCGGCGCGAGATGACGCGACTGCTGATGGGCTTGTGCTCAATCCAGAGCCCGATGGTCGTGAAGCCCCTGTTGGCCAGCTCGGACGAGCCGCTCACTGAGCGCCAGGTGCGCGTCTGCCTGGCGCGAGGCTTGGTGATGATGGCAGGGATCTTACTGCAGCCCTCCCTGTGTTTCTCCAGAGATGGTGCGTCCATCAACCGGATGATCCCGATGCTGTTGCGCTCTTCAGCGGCGGCCGAGCTAGCGCAGTTTCATAGCCTGGAGATATCCATCGCTCGCCTGCACGTCATGCTGTGGCGGGCGATGCTCGTGGCGCCGGACGACGTGTTTGGCGCGGCGAGGCTGAAGCGGCGCGGTGAGCACACCTTCAGCTGGGACGCGGCGCCCCTGGTGGCGCTGCTCACCGCTGAGGACGTCAGGACCCTGCTCTGGCAGCCGGCGGCGGTGCGCGCCTGGTGGCGGCGGCAGCGGCCGGCCGCCCTGCCGGACGACCCGCTTAGTCTGCGCGGCCTGACCCAGCTGTTGCTCAACCCACCGCTGCTGGTGCATGTCCTCAGCGAGAGCGTGCCTGACTATTGTGAAAATGTACAATATGCAGCTGAGGAGTGCGAGAAAGTATATAGAAACAGCAATCACGGAAAGATCATGACGTACGAGGAGGCCCAGCGGCATGCGCTGCAGTTCTGCAAGTACGCCGACTTCGCCGCGCAGCTTCAGGGCGATGCGGTAGCCGACGGGCCGACGTCGAGGCGCATGGCCGCCCGGTTTCGCGAGGAGGTGCTCCGGCACCGGTCTGATCCCGACGTCAGAGCCGAGTTCCAGAGGATCCGCACCACTGTGCTGGACGTCTGGCAGCTGCGGCCTTTCGCCCGCCTCTGGAAGTTCAACACGCTGTGAAAATTGGACGGCTGAGACGCCCGATGCCTCTTCTTGCAAGCAAAACGGGCACCATTGTGTGGTGATGCCGCCAACGGCATTACATCACGAGGCTTGATCATTTTAACAAGCTTAACGCAAGTTCTGATGGGGAACATGTACTTACCATCCCATGTCTTCTCTGCAATTCTTTGGAACGAATTAAACTCGAATGACGTGTTCTGGCCTGTTTTCTGCCACTGTCGTTGCGCACCTTTCATGTACAACATATCCAGTCAGCTTGTTGCTTTTCGCTGCAGCTCGACAGAGGCTGGAAGACGGTCAGAGGGCCGATAGAACGACGGCAGCCGACGTCGTGCCGAGCCGTCGGTCTGACGCTGTGTTGCGTATGATATTGCTCTTTGCTGGTCTATCACACAACTCTGTGGGGAGGTAGTGTGAGCTATAAAATCACGTACCAACCTAACTCTGCCGAGATGGACTGGGAACAAACCTCGCCCTCAGCTAGCAGACTGTTGCAATCTTTGGTCAAAACATAAAAAAAATCAGGATGAAAATTTGGCGACATTTCGTTTACCTCGACGGACGAGGCGACAAGCACTGTCTGAAAATTTGAAATTGGTCCCTCGACAGGTAAGTGACACGTCTTTCTCGAGGGCACTTCACGAACAGATACAGTTACGACGACGGTTCTCATCGTATGACAGGTATTTAAGTATTTTACGGTCAAGTCTTGCTCGATTTTAAAAGTGTGTAAGCCATGGTGTCGGTGGCCTCTTCACTGTCGTCTTTGTTTAGTTCAAGATTTCGCCAGTTAAAACTCATGAATAGAGGTTGTTGACCCTTTCACGTTTTGTTAAGCTTGCAGGTGTCATGACGTGATTGAAAACGGCGAGTTGTTTACCAACAATGGTTTGACTTGTTTTCTTCCCCAGAAGTCGTTTTTGTCGCTTTAAAAGCGCCCTTTACGTTACTTCTATTAGGGTTCAACAAAAACTAGAAGTAACCATTATCATTTGCATTGAGATTCACCCAACTCACGGAAAAAACACGTGATTTTTCATTCGGATAAGATCCGGACCAGAATCAAGCACATGCCTGCTTAGTGAGACATAGCCAGATAATTACAGGTCATACCGGCCGCCCTGACCAGGGTGTTCTGAGGTCATCACTCGCCATCAGGTCACGTGGTCTGGTCACCACTGGAGTTCCGTGCGGAAATGGCCGCCGGCCGGCCGGCCACTGGACGCCGCTGGACGCTCCCCTGCGAGACACGGCAGCGCGGCAGACCGGCCGGCCGCTACCCATCACATGTTCATCACAGTCACGAACGCAATGAATCATAGTCCGGAACGGATGCAAACGACACCAGAGGTTGGCACTGCATCAGACAGGAGCAACGATTTTGTTCGAGCGGCAACAAGTCGCACAGAGGATGCGGGTTTGGGGGACAGGTGGTTGCGAATTCATTGTAGCAGCAACAGTTTTCATGTTTCAGCCCGACGCGGAGTGTATGTTTGGCGCTGCGATCGCATTCTTTGTTCATCTTGACCTTTGTTCGCTATCGCTTGTTACCGCTACCAGACGCGAGGCCCAACTCTGGAGTAAGGTGGCTGAACACTAGTGGCTTCAGCCAAGCGCTCCACGACTTATACGCTTGGATGCTTTTTTGTCCGAAGTTTATTTCCAGCCCTGTTTTTACATTTGAATAAAGCATGGGAGAAATTGATTGCAAACGGTTTTTAAACAGTCCATCCTGGTCGGGTGGGCGGAAAGCTGCAATGTGAACCGCTGTTGGCTTTTTTATTTTTCTTAAACGAGTTAATATAATTTGGAACAGCTGCTCAAACCAGTATTACTGTATTTAACAAATACTGTTATATTCGAGAATGTATCACAGATTGTCTCTAGTTGATTTAGAACGACTGCGGAGCCGTCTCTTCTGTGAAATCGTTGGCAATGACGTCATCAGCCAGTGCTTCGCACCGCCCATGCCCAGCCAAGTCCATGCTACAACCGTTTGTCCGTTCCCCTTGTCAATCTCTGTCACACACATCGCGCATGTTCGCTTCTGGATCCACTCACGCACGCTTGCATTCCCGCAGCTCGTACGCCTACAGCATGAAAAAAACACCACGTCATAAGGCGGGTTGCTCTAAAATAAAGGAACGGAAACTTAATTTCACCCGGCACTCAGCGCCATATGACACAGGTCTTGGAACCTTCAGCTCAAAGATCCCGTAAATGTTCAAGAATCGAGAGAAAATAGCCAGGTATCGATATCTGCACTTAAATCTATCCGTTCGTACTTTTACGTAGTTTCTATCAATTACGGCCATCCGATCCAAGGCGTTTCTCGCATCCATGTAGTCGGCTATGAAAAGAAATATGGGCCGGAAATAAGTTTATTACTCTCCTTAAAGTAAAAATGACGTGAGTCGAGCTCTGCGTGATACTGGCTTTCGAACGGTATGCTTATCTTTATCGTGCAGCAAATTGTTCCTGAGATACAGGGCGTGGGGTTTGCCAAAAACACCGATCAGTATGACGTGCGAAGCACGGACCGTCAGTCGAGCGCGGATTAAGAACATCATCTCGGCAACAGTTGACGTTACATCTCTGCATCTCTTCCGTCCCCCCCCCCACACAAAAAAACTTGCACCTGCGATCTATCGTCGGCGGCGGATGGCCGATTGGCCATTGCGTCGTAGGACGGGTGCCATGTTCCTCACCGAACAGTTGCTATATTGCATCTGCAGAAGACTACTTTGAGTTAGTCTGTGTGATAACTTTACCATGCGAAACCATACGTGGCCGGGGTCAGGTCAATGATCGTCAACCGAACTTCAGTGATGAAAATAAAGCATTCAGAATTTTTAGCACATACCTTCACTCGATCTTGACGACATCCCCAGAGGAGCTTGTTATGCTACGATATGCTTATGTATGTTTGTTGTATGTACGTATGCTTACGGTATACGATATGATAAGCTACGATATGCTTCGTCTTACCCAGAAGCGTCAGAGACGTTGGCGTTAGACTAGCTGTATATTTGCCCTGTAGGAGGGTGCCGGCCAGCAGCGACAGCGCCGGATGTGTGACGTCTGCCAGTCAGTGGCGTCGTCGAGCCGTCGAACCCCCTTCCCACAGACCCCAGCAGGCCTGCAGCATTCTGAACTTGCTCACTGGCTCTGGTGACTCGCGCCGGACACATGACGCTGGTGGTCCTCCTAAAACGATGCTTTGGTGAGACCCCCTGTACGGGTCGCGGCTGCTGAGGATATGATTCAAGCAGGCAGAGATAGCGAGATCCTGCTGCCGACTGTGGGGCGGTGTGCGGGCCTTACTTTTCATGACTAATACGCCATAACACGTGATATGAAAGACGTCAGTGAGCTCGGAGCTGTTCCGATAATTCATCAGACGACGACGGAAAGGCTGACTAAGGTTAAGATGTCCTTGGACGAATCATGCACTGTCTTTCAAAACCCTTATGCCGAACAGCGACCTGGCCCGTGTTGCCATACATTTGCCATGCGAGACAGAGCAACCTGCTGGCATTATACCAAATGTGAGAAACAGCAGGTAAGCGGTGATCCTCGTGTCAAACAGCCAGAACCAGGAAAGACCTTCGCGCCAAAATCAAGAACAAGGGCAGCGAGCGTCTTGTTTAAATCGACCTCGGCTGCATGAAAATAGATTTGTTACGTTGTTAATGCGCTAGGACAAATGGCGGTCGTTGCATGTATGGCTATCACAAGGATGAGGAAAGGGAAAGTCAGGGTCTACTCATCACGAAATAATGGCTGTGATCTTTCTTAAAGACAAAAATGAATCTACACCAATCGACTGCAGAGTCGTGGTTTGGGAATGAAAGGCGCTTTACGAACTGGCTGGTGAGTTGGCTACTTTTGCATGGCTTATTTCCTTGGCCTCCTAGGTTCCTCGTTTGACTCTATTAAATTGGCCCCAGGCCTCGGATTTCCTTGAGAGGGTGTGCTGAAGCAGCGCGTAGATCTTGCTGACGTTTGTGCCTAATGGACAAAGAACACCGTCCGGGCCTGCCTAAGGCATAGGTCAAAGCATTTTCGACAGTGGACGAGACCCGTGTCACGTTCACGCGACAGGATCGCCTCCTCCATGGCCTGCGGTCTCTCAGTGAGATAGTCAGCAGGAGCTGTTGGGGCTGCCGGTTACGCTGTTTTCGGACTATGCCTGCGCGGTGTCCGGACTGGCAGGGATGTGTGACTGTTTCTCTTGCATGACAGCATTTACCTTGTGTTCCTTTGCGTTCGAAAATGACAAGATATTTTAATCCTCAACGGAAGACAGGGTTAATGTTCCCCATGAGGATCCCTTCTGAGACTGCAGGCAACGATCCGCTTAATTGGTTCACGACTGAGGGGTTGTTATTGCCAGTAACATGCGAGGCTTTTCAGAAAATGCGAGAGAACCGACAAACGCAACGCCACAAAATCTTGCGCGCATTTTTCTTGGGCGTTTCTAGGTCTTGTGCTAAAATTCCGACATTGGGTCAGGCGAGGTTTCCGTCTCAGCTCAGGTCAAAGAAACTTTTGTCCAAAAAAGTTTAGCCCCCGTAACATTCTCAGGAAACATGGATCAAAATAAAACTTTCTGGTATTAGGAATCTTTTGATGCAAAACACATCTATTGCAATAGACAATACATAACAGACAATGCATTTCGAAATGGATCCACAACATCGTTGGCTTTTTACTATTGCGTGGCAACTGAAGTAAAACGAATCAAGTGGACGAAGCCGCACGAGTGACACCGAGACACAACGACGGATGTACAACGTCCCGACCGGAAGTCACGCACCGGGTAAAAGATGTAAGTCACGACTGTTGCTGAGGACGAGCGAAAATAAGGTCTACCATGCCGTAACATATGTTCACGAAGCCACTGCCAAAAGCCGGTGCCATGTGTCACAGTCGGTGATTGGTTGTAGTCTTTCATATCACTGGGACGAAGCCTCCGGCGCCCCGCTACCGTTCGAATACGTGGTAGCGTGACGTCGCTGGCTCGCCTGGTAGCGTGGTCATGCCCCTGATTAGCTACCCATCTTCAGGTATCTACTAGGGCTTCTGGCTTTCCGGTTGCAGGGGCGGCATGAACGGAACACAGACGGTAATAGTATACAAGTTCTCCGGCAGTGAACCACTTCGGATCCTTAAACACGTCCGGCACATGGTCGTGCTTGCGCCTTCCGCACACCACGCGCGCACAGAAATTCAGAGCTTTTGCGGGCGATGAGGCTGAGTTTCGCCACATGTTCCGTACACGGGCAAACAGCTGTACGATGGGTTTCAGAACCGTTCCCGGGATAACATGTCTGGTATGACAAACCGCGATTATTGCACCGTTACACCTTTGAGGAACTGATCTACGCGAGATTGGTAATTCAGTTACTGGTCAATAGTGACTGCCAGGTTTCTAATCACTTGTTGTCACGGATAACAGCACCTCCGAAACTGAGCTGAAAGTCGTGCATGTTGCGCAACGTACCTGGCGTGAACAACACTATCATCTGGGTCTTCTTCGCGTTTAGCTTTATCCCATAGGAACAAAGCCATCGGAACAGTGAATGTAAGCCATATTGCATGGTCTTAGCATGCCTGAGTGTCTTGTCTTCATTACCTGAGGTCATTCCATGATGTTTTAATTGTCCGAATTTTTCGGAACTTTGGGGGCCAGTGGCATAAGGTGACGCCAGATTTCCACAAAAGCAGACATTTTGTTAGTCTAAAATATTTTCTTTATGTTTGAGGTATAAGGTAATGGCGAGCTCCTGTCATGGTCATCTGGTAAAATATCACTAGCCGGCTTGAGCCGGCCGGATATCAGGCCACTAATAACTGACGGACGAAAATTATCACCGTCCAAACTCGGCGACGCAGGACTTGAAACGGATAGGACTTAAACGCTTACAAAAACGTCATCAAGCCGAAACATCCCAATACATGTCTGTAAGTGTTACTGTGTGGTCATCTTTCCCAGGAGCATCACTGCTATGAACAACAGACATTTACTGTATGTTTTTTGAAATCATTAACCCTATTCCCGGCAGGGGGGGCGGAATCCGCCCCCCCTCGGGTTTTTTGCTTGCCAATTCCAGGCTTTTTAACGCAGCTTCACGAAACTTGATGACTTTTCCTAGCTATTTCCTCTACGCGCTGTGACAAAATTTCAAAATTCTATTTTGCTCAGGGGCGGAGCCAGGCAACGTTTTTGGGAGGCACATCAGGTCATTTTTGGCCATGTTGAGGGTAAAAGGAAAATGTCTGCCAAAAACAGAGTTTTTAAGATAAAACTTAAAACTTTATATGAATGTATAGCTAAATAGTTGGGCAATGTGCATATGTAATTGTGTTTATCTGAGGTCACTTTACAAGGTCAGGTCAAGGTCAAAAGTCAAAATTTGTTTTTTCGCAATAATTTCGGCGCCGTTCTTTCAAATACCAAACCCGGAATATATATGACGTAGAAAGGCGCCCTCTACTTGTGTACCAAGTTTCAGCTTGATATCAGGTCGGGTCACGGAAATATGACCTAAAATGTCAGTACGCGTACCCTATATCGCAAAAGCCAAAAAATGAATTTTTTGGAATAGAGTGAATTCAATCGATTAAAAACGTTTACAGATAATATTGAATGCACACGACATCATTCCAAGTGACCCCAAGGTCACTGGAGGTCATTTAAGGTCAAAGGTCACAAGTTGATCTGAAGAACGTGTGACCACGACAGTTCCCCCTTTTTTATGTCCCTGGCACCGCCTATGCTAACATTATACAAACATTATAATGCGATTTGTACTTCTTTAGCACAACATGACTAGCAGAAGCTAAAAAAGTGTTTTGGCCTCTTTTGTTCATTCCGTTATTAGAAAACTAATCCCCCTATTTTTAAAACCCTGTGAACGCCCATGAATTTTCTCAAAATTTCAAATTTGCATACCCATGGTAAAAGCCCTATCCATAATCTCTCGTTTCATGCCAGTTTCATCGAAATCGGTCCATAAACAACGGAGTTATAAGAAGTCAAAAAGTACCCCCCATTTTGACATTTTTGCCCCCCTGTATCCACAAATTTCAAAATTTTTAAAATTTCTTTTTATAAAAATGTAGTTCACGTGACGGAAAATCGATTGCCGTTTGTTGCGATGAAATCGGATAAGTAGTTCTCGAGATCTCAGGGGGGGGGGCCGAATCCGCCCCCCCTGCCGGGAATCGGCCATACCGTCTAGCCCTCCGGGAATAGGGTTAAGTTATATGCATCATAGGCATAATGGATTCTGCTGTACCAAATTTACACTTGGTCGAATTTTTAGAAGAGGATTCGAACTTCGTTCATGAGAAGACGAAAGTTCATGAGAGGAGCGGATTCCAGCTTCGATTATAGAGTATTCGGACTTCGTTGAGATATGCCTACATATGCTGTATAAGCTTGGAATTATAATATTGCCTTAAGCTCAGGAACGCATTTCCGCGACATTGCAAATCGATCTGCTGATAAGACCCGTCATAAAATATTTCTTTAAGAAAGATGATATCGTTCCTTGGAAATAAAGAGGTGCAAGAAACCCATCCAAGAAAACGGCTCTTGGAAAGTTTCTTGGGTCGCATGATTTCAATCATTTACTGTATTAAACACACACGAAATGGTAGAACTGGCTCCCAAAGTTGCTAATGATCCCAGGAAATCCAAAAGGTTTCTCAAAGCTTGCATATTTTTGCAAAAACAGTCCCCTGCTGTCAAAAGAGATATGTAGGCCGCAACTGAGTTAAATGCTCCCCAAAATTAGAAAACGACCCTGCGTCGTCGAGCTCTACGTGTTCCTAGCTTTCCAACGGTATACTTGTTTACCGTGCAACCAATTGTTCGTGAGCTGGAGGGCGTGGGGTTGTCAAAAACACTGATCAGTCTGACGTGCATGGCGCCGACCGTCAGTCAGTCGCGAGTTAAGCACTTCATGTTTGAGAATGCTAACATTGCATCTCTGCATCTCCCCCTCCCACAAAGAAAAATTTCATGCTGCGCTCTGTCGTCGGCGGCAGACGGCCCCTTGCCTGTCGAGTCGCAGGACGGGCATCATGTTCCTCACGGGACAGTTGCTACATGGCAGCTATAAAAGATCACCGTGAGTTGGCCTTTATGATAATCTTACAAAAGCAGAGGTGGCTAGGGCGAGGTCAGTCAACGTCAGCCAACGTCCAATGGTGAAAATAAAGCATTCGGATTTTCCAGCAGATCTGCTGACTCGATCTCGACGACACTCTGAGAAGAGTTTGTCTACGATATCCCTGTTCGATATCCCCTGAGCATCAGAGACGCTGGCGTTGGACTTCCCTCCTTCATGATGCCCTGAAGGAGGGGGCCGGCCAGCCGGCGACAGCGCAGGATGTATGACGTCTACCAGTCGGGGGCGTCGCCGAGTCGTGACACTCAGTTTCACAGACCCCAGCAGGCCTGCAGCATTCTGAACTTGCTCACTGTCTGGTGGCTCGTACATGACGTTGGTGATGACCGGCTAAAGTGATGTTGTGGTGACGCTCCTGGCACGTTGCACAGATCGTTGATGATGAACCCCCTAGAAGTAGTTTCCGGTGACGCCCCTGCGCGCCTCGCGACGGCTGCCGAAGCAGACAGAGACGGTCTCTCGTGTCGCCTGTAGGGTGGTTTTCTGCCTTACTTTTCAGGGGTATATACGCCGTAAGGCATGTGTTACCGCAGTCCGCGGTGATCATTTTGTTTTTGTTTGGTTGATGATGTAACTGCGCCGTTTGCGGCAACCTTATCTAACGTTTGTTTTTGAGTGTCACTTTGTTCATGACTGGGAGGCCGGCACCACTCCGGAAAATGTAACTATTTAATTTTCTTTGTGACTAAAATCTAACTATTGCAGCTGTATTGATTGATTGATTGCCCATGATTGCAGGTTTCTACGTAAATAAAAGGATTTTCTGAACCGTACACCGATCCTTAATAAGCCAAAAGGCCGGTACAGCATGATATCAACTACTTCAGTTAAATTCGAACTTGTTCCGATGACCCAAAAGACTCATCGTCCCACGGCGACCCGCCGCCATCTTCTTACGGCGCCGGGTCCTGGCGTGGGAATC
This sequence comes from Capitulum mitella, assembly GCA_030062745.1. Classification (NCBI taxonomy): domain Eukaryota; kingdom Metazoa; phylum Arthropoda; class Thecostraca; order Pollicipedomorpha; family Pollicipedidae; genus Capitulum; species Capitulum mitella. The sequence continues at coordinate 1,025,605 of CP099854.1, read as the reverse complement.
CCGGCCAGTTACTGGGACCTGCCGTGGGAATGCCGTCTAATCACTGGGATCTACTGTGGGAGTCCTGGCCAGTTACCACTTCGTGGCGCCACAGTGAGCACGTTCTTGTGGTGAAAATCAAACTTTTTATTTGGAGAAAGAAAGCATATTTCGCTTTGTATCTTCTCTCTTCCACCAGTACATCCGAATGGTTCAGCTGCTGGACGTCTTTCTTACGTCATCACCACAAGCATGCCATACTATACCAGCATTAAGAAACATACGTTAAATAGGCTAAGACAGTTGAAATATATTTCGGAAAGCCAAATACAACTAAGAATAGTCAAAAAAGGAGTATTTTCGATAAGCTGATGGAAAAAGCAGGCCTTCTAAAACAACAATGAAATGGGCAAATAGGGTGGCGCGAGAGCCAAATTCGGTGGCTTGATAAATATTTTTTCAGGAAACAAATGTCGGCACCGATTGATATATTCCATATCTTTCCTTTAACTGTTTCCGTGTATATCGATATCGGAGTTTTTTAGGAGTGTTATTCAAGCCAACGTTAAAACATCTTCGCAAAACATATGTGTGGTTACGTTAATAAGACTTCAGTTCATTATCTTTTTTTCTGATGCACATGAGTTGGAAGATAATATGTTGCCACAGTGTAGGGGAAAGTGGGTGTGCTGCGCACTCTTGACTAATTGCGCCCACCTCCATTGCCGCGAATCGCCGTATATTTCATTCTGCTCTATTTGAAAACCAAAATTACCACCACTGGACTGGTCTTTTTCGGTGCCGGCGCGGGGAGAACAGAGGTAAACTGCGCTCTCCACGCTGTCTAATAAAGTTATGTATTTTCTGAATTCTTCTAACCTCTTTTATCGTGCTGGTTATGACGTCTGACAACATCTACGGTATCCCAAGTGTACTTTCTGCAAAACAGACACGATTGTTTTCGTATTCACGTAAAACCTTTCCAAACATGAGAGACTTATCGCCGGCTTCCTTTGATGTTTCTGTTGTTGTTGTTGTTGTTGTTGTTTCGGCTGTTGTGCACAGGTACCGTAATTTGAACTGCGCCCATGGCAAATGCGCCAGGGGAGCGCCATTAGCAGAATGAGTGCGCAGCTGAATGTAACTGATCGCATTACGGCTTGGATTATACATCACTGTCATCTGCATTTTCAGACAACATGAAACTTTTCAGCTCGACTGTAAGCACGCTTCGCTGTAAAAGTTCTAAAACGGGCGTGTCAATACGGAAGGCTAACAAGGTGTGCAGGTGTGTTTGCTGGTCAGCGGTGCTGAGGACCTGGATGTGAATGAAGGGGCTAACGGACCTGTGACCTCGTGTGTCGGACCTGGTTGGGAGGCTGGGCTAGTTCAGCGTAGATGACTGTTATATACCAAACTACATGAGTGTGATTTTTGCAAAATGATTGTGGGTGCCCAGAAGGCATATGGAGACATTTATACATTACGTATCGGGGGGGGGGGGGTGAGAAAGGCGTTTATGCCTCAAGTTGAGAATAATGAATAAAAAGGTATTACGGGAGCTAAATTGCAGAAGTATGCGTACGTAAATCATGGATGACTTTATGGCGCCGACATCCTTAAGGGGAAAATATCTGTTTTTACGGCATGCCAAAAACACACTCGGGGAAGTATTTAAGATTCGTTATCATTTATAATGTGGATGAAAAGTGGTTTTTGATTATCTAAGACAAATACTTAACGCAGTTTAGTTTATTCATTCATCGACAGTGATATCGGCGCCCGAAATACAGTAGCAGAGCACAAGAGAAAGAAACCAATCAGCGAGCAGCAAATACGTCGATAAACCTTGGACGCAACCGATGGTTATCCAATATTGCTGTACCAGACATAGTTGTAAACGGCAGCGACTATTCTTTTCACAAGCAACGCCAACGTGTTTTGACCTATTCATGCAATGCATACCCGCGGGGGAAATTCGTGGAACTGCAGCGGTACTTCCGTCAATCTATGATGGTTGCGTTCATAATTCTGGTGTTCGTCAGCTCCTGCCAGCTTCCAAATGGCTCAGGCTAGCGAGATACTAACACCCTTTATCGGTGGTTTTAGTGGCAACAAGAAACTGGGGTAAATAGATTAAACGTGGGCTGGCAGCCAACGTATTTACCGCAGTAAAATATAAGCTAACGAGAGCAAGTTGACAACAGTGAAAGGTACGTACGCTTCGATTCTTTAAAATGTGTGTGTGTACAGTTAAAAAGCACGATTTGTGTAGGTACACTCCCTTTAATGGAGGAGTTTGTTCAGGACCAAGCTTGACACAATTTTACTTGGAGGGTGGTGGGAAAAACCAACTGGTGGGTGACAGTCGAGTAAATAAGTTCTGATCATTGCTGACAAAACTGATTTTGGGTTACTGACGTCATGGGGCTGAGAATAACACTTTATTTGAATTCCTAAACGTATCTTGAGTTGTGGGTGTCCGAGACGTATTGTGGGTGCCCATTTCCATTTTGTGGATGCCGGGGCATCCACAAAGAGATAGGAAACCACACCCGTGCCAGACTATTAGCAGAACGCACAAAACGCACCATTTTGGGGAACCTGAGATGTTGTCCTGTGTATTTTCCACAGTGGCAGGGGCCCTAGTCGGAAGGCAGAACCCAGAAAAGATGAGGGGTGCAGGGGTGTCGATTTGTATTCTTTTGCAAGGGCCCTGCCCCCTCCCCTGTTGATTTGGGCCCCTCCAATGTGAGTCTTGATCCCTTGAATATTTCTTGCTGGTGTTAACCGTATTCCCGGCAGGGGGGGGGGGCGGAATCCGCCCCCCCTCGGGTTTTTTGCTTGCCAATTCCAGGCTTTTTAACGCAGCTTCACGAAACTTGGTGACTTTTCCTAGCTATTCCTTCTAAGCGCCATGACAAAATTTCGAAATTCTATTTTGCTCAGGGGCGGAGCCAGGCAACGTTTTTGGGAGGCACCTCAGGTCATTTTTGGCCATGTTGGGGGTAAAAGGAAAATGTCTGCCAAAAACAGAGTTTTTAAGATAAAACTTAAAACTTTACATGAATGTATAGCTAAATAGTTGGGCAATGTGCATATGTAATTGTGTTTATCTGAGGTCACTTTACAAGGTCAGGTCAAGGTCAAAAGTCAAAATTGGTTTTTTCGCTAGAATTTCGGCGCCGTTTTTTCAAATGCCAAACCCGGAATATATATGACGTAGAAAGGTGCCCTCTACTTGTGTACCAAGTTTCAGCTTGATATCAGGTCGGGTCACGGAGCTATGACCTAAAATGTCAGTGCGCGTACCCTATATCGCAAAAGCCAAAAAATGAATTTTTGGAACAGAGTGAATTCAATCGATTAAAAACGTTTACAGACAATATTGAATGCACACGACATCATTCCAGGTGACCCCAAGGTCACTGGAGGTCATTTAAGGTCAAAGGTCACAAGTTGATCTGAAGAACGTGTGACCATGACAGTTCCCCTTTTTTTATGTCCCTGGCACCGCCTATGCTAACATTATACAAACATTGTAATGTGATTTGTACTTCTTTAGCACAACATGACTAGCAGAAGCTAAAAAAGTGTTTTGGCCTCTTTTGTTCATTCATTTATTAGAAAACTAATCCCCCTATTTTTCAAACCCTGTGAACGCCCATGAATTTTCTCAAAATTTCAAATTTGCATACCCATGGGAAAAGCCCTATCCATAATCTCTCGATTCATGCCAGTTTCATCGAAATCGGTCCATAAACACCGGAGTTATAAGAAATCAAAAAGTACCCCCCATTTTGATATTTTTGCCCCCCCCCCTGTATCCACAAATTTCAAAATTTTGAAAATTTCTTTTTATAAAAATGTAGTTCACGTCACGGCAAATCGATTGCCGTTTGTTGCGATGAAATCGGATAAGTAGTTCTCGAGATCTCAGGGGGGGGGGCCGAATCCGCCCCCCCCTGCCGGGAATCGGCCATACCGTCTAGCCCTCCGGGAATAGGGTTAAAGGGAAATGGGCGATACTGACAAAAAGAATGGCTGCAGTAGATGAGAGATAGGCAGAAGTACATATAAAACATAAAGTAATGTATCTTTCTTTCTGTCTTCTCTATCTGTTTGGGGATATATACAATTTAGTAAATTTAGTAAATACAGCCTGCTACGTTTTGATCGGTAGCACTGGAATCGAAGTCGTACTAACCTAATCTTGTTCCTGGACTTAACCTTCAGCCAAATGTGCTCAAAATCATTTGTCATTTGAATTGCCTTTTAATCTTTTTTGTCGCGAAATAAATTCAGAGCGATAGCTATGGCCGATTTTTTCCTTTTGTCGGAAGCAAAACATTTATATAGACATATATGCTTTTTATGTTTATATATATTTTCTTATTGATATATCCGTGATGTATACATATGAAATTCACATATATGAATATTACATACATATATAATACTAATATAAACGTGAATTTGGAGAAAGAATACAGCGCAGCGACGCGTTTGAGCCACGTGCACCTGTGTGAGATAACATTCCAGAGTTACTAAATTTTCGAAACAGCTTTGTAGGCGAAAAGAAAAACTTTGACTTCTTTAAGTACATTGAAATTTCAGTGTAGTTAGAACGGAATGGAAACAGTCGAAAGTCACTAGGAGGTGAATTGCTTTTATCAACAAGCATTTCCACGCTACATCTCTTCTTTCTCCCAAGCTCTGTGCGATTCATGTTTGAACTACTTGGTCCCAAGAAAGTGAATGTTGAAAGCTTTTACCTCAAAATGAATTCATGTTGTTGATGCATAAGGCGCGTATTTGTTGCCTACATCTGCGAGAACTTATCATTTCACCCGTGCCTTGCATGTTTGCCGTCCAAGGTGACTTGGCATGGTCTCCGGTGCCGTTTCGGCGGTCGAATTGACCGCCCCGCACCGCCGTGACGTCAGCGGTCGAGATGACCGTCCCGCACCGGCGTCCGCGTGACGTCACTGCCGGCTGCCGGCCCGCCGTCGACCGTCTGCCATTTGCGGACTGGCTCGGAAACCGGGCAGAGATGTCCGGCCGTTGTTGCCGCCGTCCAGCCGCCTGCTGACGACGGCGACGAAAAGCGTGATATACGAATCATTCTAGTGCTTCTCGAATTCAGACACTGAGACAGTAGCAAAAGGACATATGGACAAGTACCTTACTGAATCGACACAGCATAATCAATCGATCTAGATAACACCATTCTCCCGAAACGGACACCTTCGTGCTACCAACACAAAAAGTGATGTGGAAAATCGTGTCAGGATATGTTAAGCAAAAACACGACCAAAGGCTACAGTTATTTATCAGGAAAGCAAAGGTTTCCTTATCAGTATTCCTGATCAATAACAACCAAGCACGGCCAGTCCTAAGAGCACTCCGGTATTGGACCAGCCTACCTGTGGATACGAAGACTGTTAACTGCGCCCAGTAAGCTACATTGGTGTCACAAAAACAACGCACTCAAGACGATTCAGTACGCATCTACATGACGGCGCGTTACTGCAACACATGAGACAAGAACAGGACGAGACCGTAACGCGACAACCGACAACAAAGCACAATCCGCATTTGGCAGTTTAGGTGGCTAGCAGACTGCTATGTTACTGCTGCTGTTTCCTTTACTTCTGCGTAGCCATATTCCCGTCCAATATGGCAGCTTAATCTGCGAGGGTTTGACCGCCGACGTAATAAACAGTCTGTCCCCAGAGACCGCCGAGCGTGAAGCTTGGAGTGGACATACGACACAGACGAGGTGTCAGGAATGCCTTACAGAAAAATGGAGGAAACCACTAAAACGTTTCATTTCTGCGCTTCCGCGTAGTGAATGGTTAAATTATGAATAAATTTTCTTCTCCAGCAACAGTATCGGAAACTCCCTTTATATGCACTTTCCCAGCATACTTTTCTGTTGTCGCGTCCGCGTAATTCCGCTGAAAAGCCTCGACGTGAGTAGTTAGACCAGCTGGTCACCCAATTCGCCACAATATTTGGATCGAATTCAGATGAAGCGATCGACAATGTGTCATTTCCATTATTTTGTCCCAAAATGTAATTCCCCAGCAGCACTTCTGCTGTTTGCTCTAGGCCAGTTACGTTGCGTCAAATTTGATTTTACATATAATATATATATGTATATATATATAGATAGATGAAGGTAAGTCATACATGTATATATATATATATATATATATATATATATATATATATATATATATATATATATATATGTATACTAGCGTCCGTCACTTGATACAATATCATGCTGTACAACATTTCAATTTAATTGGACTAGATACGTTGCAGGCCTTTCTAAATTACCTATCGTGCAGTTTTTGGTGCCTGCATGGCATCCACATGTGATTGATAAAACCCTGTGTTTAGTTTGTGGGCACCAGGAACGTTAACATGTGGAAACCCGGGGTGTGGTGCAAGTCCAGACTTGTCCGAAATTTTATAATTTTAACATAAGGCCTTACATAGAATCACCCCTGATCTAATGGAAAATCTTCCGTCTTGAGCCTGAATTATATGCTTGACGTATTGTCATATGCACTGTTTCTTCCAAAATGCTGCATGAAGCAAGACAAATATCTGTTGAGCCTGGACAACCTGCGTATATTTCTTAAATGCAAATAACTGCGAGCACCAAGACGACGAGATACGTGCGTTCTATGGCATGCAAGCTGACAGGGTTATCGTATAGTTAATACCCTGAGTTTATGTCATTCTGAAGCAGGCGTATAGTTTTCTGTTCATTTGTATGGTTCCAGCCCCCCCCCTCCCGTCGTTTCCTAAACTATGAGAAGAAAGTCGGTAAAAGCCGGTGAGATGCCTATTTTGTGCGCATTCTGAGGTGCCTATTTTGTGCGTATTCTGAGGAACACCATTTTTTCCTGATCTGCCCCTTCACCGACTGGCATCAGGCTAACCGTCCAAAACGTCACTGGCAAACCAAGCTAGCCATCCAACACGACACCGGCCACCAGGTCAGCCGTCCAGCAAGACACCGTCCGCCAGGTCGGAAACGTGCGAAGCTGAGTGAGCACGCTCTACCCAGCTCTACACGTTTCAGCGCAGCTCACGTCATGGGTGAAAGCCTCCTTCTGACGTGCAACCTCCGTACTTGGGTTTCACCGTCTACGCCATTGCGTGGCGGCGATCAGAAAAAAAAACATGTTTCTCGATGCCCTTGACATTGTTCTGTTGTATGAAGAAACAATGCATCCAAGGTATCACAGGAAATGTCAAAGATATTATCAGAAAGGTCAAAGGTTTCGCCAAAATACCTTTCGGCTCAAAGCTGGCTCAGACGGGTCAAATGTGTGTTTAACCAGTATAGTAGGGCGGGTTGCGGTGTCTGCAAGAAATTACACTTTACGCCTAGGGGCGTAAAGTGTAATTTCTTGAGATATTATCCCCAAGAGAAATTGCCCGATGAACACGATCCTGCCTAATTGTGCCACCCACCATTACCTCATAGCTGCGACAGCTGATTGCCAGATCAACAATATTTTTTAGAGAGACGGCATCGTTGTAGATTTGGCCTTTGCTCCCTCCCCGGCTGTGGTGCAGGTCTGCGAAGTTTTAATACAAGTTTGAAATAATTTTCTGGCTTGTGATATTCTCGTACAACGGTGCTATCAATACCATGAAGCAAATTTGATCCTAAGCAATGCCTCCGTCATGGAATTCTTTTTTAAGTGTGATGAGAATGAAGGTGATAGGTGATCGTAATTTCTGTCTGCGGAGAGTTTTGTTACGGTTGAGTTGTTGTCCTGTTGGCGCCACGATTTGTCGGCCTTATTGCGCCAGTGGCGCAATTAGGGCGGCACCATATAACGGTGTACTGATCGTTGTTCCAGCGTTTCGTATGTGTCTGGAGCGTATTTTAGGACGGAATCACCGGCAGGTTTCGACTGCAGAGAGGGTTCTTTGGGAGTGAAGCAGGAACGTTATCAGAACCCTCGTGGGGAGGGGGGAGCTGTAGCCTCTCCCCTCCAAGGAGCCCGTTCAGCCCCCTGTGACAATGCGGGCCGAGCAAGAGTTTGTAAAATATCGCGTTTTATCATTCATCATGGAATCACAGCCCCAAGTATCTCCCCAAGAGAAGCATCATGGCGACACCCACGGGCTGCAATGGATCTTGCAGGGAGAACTTTTTTTTATTTTGCCAAATTTTTTAGAGGGTTCGCTAGAGAGCGAAGCGTTTTCAGACCAAAAGGGACAAAGCACATCGCCTACCAAGCATGCATCTATGCAGCCCCTTCCTTTGGGCCTGCCCAGCGCCGTGTCGGCTCCAAGGACCTCTCACCGTCTGTGAGGCAGCCCACCCCACAATGCATAGGTGCATCCTCGCAATGCTTCGAGTGGGGTTGGGTTTACGATGGATAAGGGATGGCCCCTAGTCACAACTATGAGTCTCTCGCTATTGGGCGTCGAATACTGTCCTGTTCCGGGGCTCACAGATCGCTCAGAGAACACCAAAAGATGGTTAAACCGCCGTGGACCATAAGAGATTTGGCTGAAGCAAGGAACAATGAGGCGAGTGGAATGTCTGTCAAGAAAGGATCTCTGAAGTTTAGGTTAGTGGATGTAACAATTTCAGTTACGTTAGTGAGCAACTTCGTTTGTTCGACTGCTTCCTTTTCTATTTTGTTTACCATGACGAGCTCTTGGTACACTGTATCCAGTCTCCCGTTTCTTTTCTCTTCTCGCCACATGATGCCATAGTCACCTCAGTCCCTCGTCTTCCAGAGACCATGTATCCAGTCGTATCAGACGTAAATCAGGGTGCTCGCCTCGTGCCCAGAAGAAGGGCCCTCGCAGGATTCTCGATGATGAATGTGAGGAGCAGATAGTTACTGACATCAGGGAGATAGCGCTAGGTTCTACGGACTTACCGAGACAGAGATCAGCCGCATTGTGTTTAGCGTCGCTGACATGAAGGAGGCGAATCACAGGTTCAAGGACAGGAGGGCCGGAACGAAGTGGATGCGGCTGTTCCGATAGTGCCACCCTGACATCACCCTGAGAACGCCAGAGTCGACCAGCATCAATCGCCTTGTTGGCTTCAGAAAGGATACCGCGGAGCGGTTCTGCGATCTGCTTCATGAACTTAACGACAGGTACAAATTCGGTGCAACACGATTGTACGACGTCGACGGGACTAAAAACACCACGGTACCACGTCCACCCAAGGTCATGTCACGGAAGGAGGCACGCCGCATTGGAACAGTGTCCTCTGCGGAGATTGGAGTAAACGTAACCACGCTCACTGCATGTCGGCGTCAGGCGTGCATCTCCCGCACCAGATGATCTTCCTGTGCAAACACCCCAGTCAGCAGCTCCAGCGCGAGACGGCTCCGGTCTTCGGTCTTCGCCGTCTCAGACAACGAGTGGGCGACTCGTGACACGTCCTTGGCCGGACTAAAGCACTTCCAGCGCTTAACTTATTAACATCAGTGGGGCACGTGAGGGGCATGATGTCCTAATACTGGAAAACCACTCGTCCCACATCTCCACAGAACTATGGGGTCCGCAAGAGTAACCTCATCCACACAGCCAACATTCCGCCACCCACGTCCCACGGGATCCAGCCTCTGGACGTAGTGTTCTTCAGATCATACCAGGCAAAGACGGCCGAGCTGTCCCACCAGTGGATGCGGGCCCATCCCGGTCAGCGCATCACACAGTATGATATGACAGAAATCACCGGTCAGGCCTTCCCCAAAGTTGCCTCGGCTGAAAAAGCAGTGAGTGCGTTCAGGGCTAGGGGGCCCATACCTCCCTTTATCTGTCCATTTGGAGACAGTGACTTCCAGCACGTGGAGAACGTCTGCGTGCCGCGGGACGCCGAGCAGGGAGACCCGACCTGTACTGAAGGCATCACAGTGCGATACCAGGCCAGCTCCGCACCCCTTGGCCCGACCCCACGCAGCACAGCCCCTCATAACATGGGTCCAGACAGCACTGCGACCGGTAGCGAGGCTAACGGCGGCTCCAGACACACATGCGTGTCAACTGCCCGCGCGGGAGAGCCCGGCAATCTGTCAGGCGCTGACTGAGAGCTGATCAGTGTCATCACTGGCACACTGATGGAGGCGACAGCAGATGGGGATAAGTCTGCAACAGACGCGGACACTGAGTAGCTTCGGCACTGCCCAAGACAAGCAAGATGGAGAAAAAGCGCCAACGTCGCTGCCAGAGGTCTGAAATTCTGTCTAGCTCGTCCATGGAAGCTAGAGTGCTGAAAAATGAAATAAGGACAAAAGAGAAGAGCAGGGACAAGGTAAAGCCTCGAAGAAATAAAGAGAAAAGCAAGGGAACAAATCAGTCCGCAAGCGACACGGATACGTGTCTGTTGTGTAGCGAAGGTGTGGTAGGGAAAGATAAGGTGTGGCTCAGGTGCACTAAGTGCAAGAAATGTAGCCACAGGGAATGCACGAACGGCGCTGGAACATCTCACAGCCACGTGTGCGACTTTTGTCGCTGAATTCGGCCAAGCCGTGCCCACCTGCCAGTACCCGCCACCGTGTGGGCAGCGGCGGGCCACGTCGACCCAGCCTGCAGCCATGCCTTTCTGCCCTTTGAAAGGACCCGCCACCGTGTTGGCCGCGGCAGGTCCTTTCCGTGGTCAAGTAGAAGTACAAGTCAAAGCAATATCGAGCATGCTGAAGGGCTGGCTAAGACGCCTCTTGACATTTTATGGTAAGCGAACGGTTTTGAAATCAATTCTTTTGTCCAAAATAACCAGTGTGTTGACCGCTCTGTGCAGACTTCTTGATGTGGTGAATTCTCAAAAACGCTTCATTCAACTGTATGGAGCAATAAGTAAGACAAATGCAACGTCGCTATCGAATAAACCGTTACAGCTTGTCATGTATCAACACGTACCAAAAGGCCATGAAGTTGCTATGGGTAACACGCTTTCTAGTTTCAGACGTTTCGTCATGGTAACTCACTGTATGATGCAACGGGGACAAATGTACCTTCAAATTTGGATCGTTTATGAACGAATTTTGGATGAACATTTGCTATTGCCTTGAAAAGTCTTAGCATGAGTTCACGTGTGAAATAAAACATTCCTGGCAACTTTCAATTTCTCTCTCACCCAAAATTATGATAGGGAAGCAGCGTAGTAACGTACGTTTCTGTATCATGCCCGCTGTAAAATGAACGATGATCGTAGCGGTCAAGAGGCAGTAAAATCATTTGGGGCGAGTTTAAGCAGTACCGTGGATAAACGAATGAACCTGTCCCCTGGCTCTCAAGGCAGGACATTCTGATGACTTGTCCACATACGGCCAGCACGTCCATAGCTCCTCGCGTGAAACCTATCGACCAACTAAATCCTTACTGGATTTAATCGTCACCAGCAAGGACGAAAATGTTCCACGCAATCGTGTTACAGACTGTCATTACAGTTCGCACTCTGGAGTAATGCTACGTGTGCCAGAGTTGAGCCATAAGCATAAAAATCGACCCGCCGCCGCCCTCGGGTCAGGTCGTGTCCGCTCCGCTCGCCCGTGTGCCGCCGGGTCAGTGCTGCGTTGCCGGGAGAGCGTTCTGACCGACCGTTGCCGAGACAGACTGTATGGTTCAGTGTTCCGTGGTGGTGATCGGCACCAATACTCACCGAGAGGCAGGAGATCAGTGCAGTGCAGAAGGCAGCACACCACACCAGTGCAGACTTGTGCAGAATGCAGGCGGAGGAACTAAAGGCCATGCTGATCGACTGTTTTAAAGACAAAGTCAGAGCAACTTTAATGGTCTGAATCATCGCACCAATCGTAAGACAAGCGCTGCGGGACGCGGTCACGGATAAGGACATGGAAATCGTTGACCTCAGACGCAACCTGCATTTTGTTACTGAGCATGTCAATGAGTATATAATATGAGTATATAACAGCATTCACGGAAGAACTGTCTCAATATCAGTGGAGTCCCTGAGTCAGCGGCCGAATCCACAAACAGCCTGGTCATGAACGTGGCTAGGGCGGCGGGTGTAGATCTGCAGCCTGCTGACATGGATCGTTTTAACAGGATCGGTAAGCCCAAAGAAGGAAAGCTTCGCAACATCATTGTTAGCATGGCGGGCTACACTAAAAGGCAAGAGCTCTACGCGGCTCCGAGGGAATTCACAACCGCCCGAGTGCCGCCTGCGAGTACCCTGACCAATGAAATCATCTCCAGGGTGAAATCATATCCGAAAATCTCAGTCGTCACAACGAGCAAGTGGTGTACGCCGTTGGGCAGCCGCGTGGAACAAGAAAGATATTCGCCACCTGGACGGACACGGGTCGCATCAGTGAAGATAACTGATGGATGAGTGGCTCAAGTCGTCAGATCCGTCTGACCTGCGTTAACTAGTCGGAGAGGAAACGTCTGCTGTAGTTACTTCCCGTGTTGCGCTACCTTAAATCCGCTGCTGACAGCAGCGGTGTCACCAAGGTTTCTAACCGCAGTCAGCGTCGAGGCAGGCCCGGCGGCAACTAACACGTCAATCCGGCCTTGTGGAACCTTGAGCGGGGCCTACTGGGACAGCACTAGTGTGCCCACGCCCTGTTCACGCCTCTGCCGAGCTCGGTCGGCCAGCGAACTTGGTTCCAGGCAGCGTGCTGACCGTCCCAACCATGCGTGAGAGATTAAAGAGCCCTGCTACATCGCATGGCTGTTTAATACGCAGTGTGAACGCTCCCTGTGTGGTTGTGGTGACCGCTGAGCTGGTGGCATCTGCCACCTTCACGTGACTACGGCTAACATTATGTTTTGTGAATCACTAGACCCAGGGCTATCCATTATTGGCGCGATCTCTAACTGTATGTGCAGATGTCACGCTCACATGCGCGGTACTGTTTAAAACTAACTGTGCCCGTGACGCTTGAACAAACTTGTGCTTTGATCGCCGGCTCCGCTGCGTTTTCACCTTGGTTGCGCCTCTGAGATTCGTGTTGGTCGGTCGGTGACGTGCCCGCCCCTGCGCCCCATTGCTCTCCGCTCCCGAGCATGAAGCGGTTCAAGCCCCTCTCCCTCGCACTCATGACACGCTGCTAGTGCTCCTGCCCCATGAAGAAACATTGCTGTTCATGCGAGTGTGTGTGTATACTCTCACCCACTCAATGAGGAACTAAGATTTCATTCCTTTTGTTATTGGCTATGGGTGACGATTGTTACATATCGTGTCGCTGTTTGTAATGTTTTCCATGTGCTGTTATTTTTCTGCATGTGTCGGTGTGTTTTTGTTCGGTCTTGCATCTACCATCGTTTATCTCCTCACATTCAAGCGCCGATCGCCGCCACTGATAGCCCACAGTGCCTCGGCGAACCAGATTCACCTCCCGGACCATTGTCGCTTCGCCCGTCGTTCGCCCTCGCTCGGTTGCTCCTCTTTTGTTTTAGGTCAAGATGCCATTGTCCGGCACCTGCCTGTCGTAGGGCCCCGAACTCATGATTAAGGTTTGCCTAGAACATGCACAACCCCGCCACATGCACAAATACTTTGACCAATTCCCAGTGGGCACTCCTCAGTATGCACATGAATCTAAATTATTTACTTGTAATGAGGGGGGAGGGGCACTAAGGCAAATGCCCAGACCGCAGCGTTTAAGCAGAACGAACAGATTTACGGTAGCACATATCAATATCAACAGCCTAACTTCTCCCAACAAATTAGAAGAACTTGAGGAGTTTGTAAACACCAACAATATAGACATTTTAGCTCTTACGGGAACGAAATTGAACGTGTGAACCCCTCCTTACGTACCCTAAACCAGTTCCATGTTCGTTTCACACGCGATAAGACGAGATACCGGGAGGGGGGGACCGCTGTCCATGCCCGGGGGCACCTGTCCATCCGCCGTCTCAGTGATCTGAAATTAGAATGAGAAGAATGGATCTGGTGCAGAGTTAAAACAGACAACACTTCGCTGGTCAATGTTGCATCTGTCTTCCACCCAATTTACCAGAAGACAGACTTGACCTGTTCATCGATAGATTTACGGAAAGCATCAGCGTAGTTTACGCCCTTTGTCCTTCGGGTGTTTTAATTACAGGAAACTTCAACGTAGGCAATGTATATTTAAACACTTCCCACGAACAAAGACACAAAGGCATCGCATCATTTGACAAAAGACTGGTATGCATGGCTGAAATACTATCTTCGCCAGTTTATCGACCACTTGACCAGAATGGCGCAGAGTTCAGCCAATTTTTGTGACTTGTTGCTCACAAATAAGTGCCTCATAACTGACTGCGGCGCACTTTCAAAATTAGATCATTTCTCGAATTTCGCTCGACTTCAGATTTACACAGGCCATCAGGATCCCACAGGCTGACCTTCCCCATTGTTCAAGTCAGACAAGCAATTCTACATGCGACTCTTACGACTTAAGTTTCGCCAAATACGACGTGAGGTGACTCAGGTCACATCATAGGTAGAGTTGAAAAGGAAATGAAATACAGTATTGTCTGTGGAAGATCGCTCAGTAGCACCTGAGGACAATTATTGTTCCTAGTCAAAAAATTAAGAATGACTTCCTGTCCTGATCTGGTTTGACTTTGACCCGATAAGGAGTAGACAGAACAGATCTCATTATCACGAGACTTCATTTCAGTTTTGTACTTGACGCAGTTAGGATCCGTAATTATTGTTCTTTGTCAGGAAGAGTAATACAACCTTGTCTGACCTAACCTACAATGGCCTTGGCTGGATAAAGTAGGTAATGAAAAACTGATCATAAGGTTTCAGTTTCGTTTTTCTGACACGTACATCAAGACGGCTGCAAGCAAGTATCGATTTTTGGCATGTCTAGTAAGACTAATATTTAACCTGACCTAGGATGGTCTTGACCCCATATTTCTTCAAATATTTTGGCATGCTTTTGATGGAGACGATCCTGACGTCTGATACCCAGCTGAAGGCCCTGAGCCCAGTATTGCTGATATGTGCGAACCGGTGTAAAGCTTTTCAGACGTATTATGCGTTTTACGTGACCTGCGACGTCACCGGTCACGTGACTACGGCTAACATTATGTTTTGTGAATCACTAGACCCAGGGCTATCCATTGTTGGTAGACCGGTTCAGATCCGACGGTAAGATCATGAGATAACAGGGGATGCCCTTTTTGACACCCCTAGGCGGCCGCGGGTACAAAAGCATGTCACGGGGTGCCGGGTTAACGTTTATGGCTACATGTCGTTTAGTGCGGAGGATGGCAGGGCCGAACAGGGAATATTACGTCCATTGGACCCTTTGATACCCAGGCCTTATTAAACGCTTTGAATTCCAGATGCAAACACCATTATGATGCCTTGCTGAAGAAAAAATGTTACAAGTCAGGCAGGCTGCTACCTAGCTAAACACAATGGAAGTGCTCTGAATTATGAAGCACCATGGGGTCACGTATGCTACTGTTATAATGAATGCATTTGTAACACGAAGCTGACATGGTTCGACGGCAAATTTGTGACCCGTTCATTAACAACTAACTCGCTTTTTTCGAAGCTCATGGACGTTAGCAGTCTGCGCATGTTCTTCAGGCTTGATAAACAATGCTTCATTTGCTGGTGCAGTGTAGGGAAGGTGAGTTTGTTGGAGTCCCGTTCGTAACATGACTCGACATAGTCTAACCATGCTAGTGCAACTGCCCATTCAAGAAATAATCCTTGGACTTGACAAGGAAAAAATTGCCTACAAGAAAGTACGGTCGCTTAAAGTGAGAACGGAGCGAGTTAGACATGCCAGTCTGTTACTTCCTGAAACAGACCACCGATGCAGAACTTCCATACACGGCTAAAAGAGAAAGTTAAGTGCTAACTAGGTTCTTTCTTCTTTGTCATGACCATGTAACGATCGACCGCATATGAGTTCAAGTTTGCTTCCTGGAATATTGAGGCTGGTGAAAATGTGATTCTGAGGTTGCACACACTGAGGTATAGCTACGCGGAAACTGGGGAGAGAAGCAGAAAAAATTAGTTATCTAAGGGCAACTGATTACTTCTTGTCGCACCACACACTGATTTCTGCAGTGTTTTTTCTCAGTAACGGTGGAGCCATTACAAAGGGCATAAACGTTGCGGGGAACCGAGCTCCAAACCCCAGGGAACTAGTGCGTCTGCAAGATTAGACAAATCTACTGTCCATGTCTGAAAAGAAGTTCGAGCAATGGACGCGACTGGGATCTGGTTTGAATTAGTGCCCCGACAGAGCCCAGATGCAGCAGTTGCCTTTTAATTCATTTGAGTGTTTAATTTCCTTTGAGGAGGAGTGCGACATATTGACCCGCAATTTCCAAGACTAAATACCGTGTTCCGAGAACTCCGTACTTCCACTTACTCGCTTTAAGTTCTTATGCACTATACGGCTGCTGCTGCTGTGTTAGTACTACCGCTGTAAGGCTTTCAAAAGTTACCGACGCGAGAATATACTGCAGTTCAAACGTGGGTAAAACTACCTGACGATAAAGACCGACAACCAGTAAGCTGATGCAGAGTGAAGCCGAGAACAGCCGAAAATAGACATCTGCGCAGTACACCCCTCCCCACCCAGCCGCCGTCTGACCTGTGTCGGGGTCCAGCGGCCAGAATCGACTATCACGTGGCTGCGCAGGCCACCGCGCAGCCGCCGGCTCGACAGCCGACACAGCATTTCGTACGGGGGTAACGCATCCAGTAGAAATCGGCGACAAGGCGACACACGGCAACCGGACGGCGTCAATGTTGCACTGCGCAGCCACACATCACGCAAGGAAAATCACCATAGTGCCACTAAGGCATTTTTTCCAGTGTCTTTATGTCAAAATTTGACATTTGAATAACTCCCTTAAAACCTGTTTCATAGGGTACTGAAACACTCAGCCCCAGTGGGGGAAAACTGGGACGTTGCCAAACATTGCCTATGGTGTTGTTTTCAGGTTGACCAGTGCTGACCGCATCATGAACAAGGCTTGTTTGAAAGAAGTCTGGCATGATGGCGTGGAGTCTACTACTCAATTTCGTTTCATTTCGCGTGTTTTTTTTCATTTCAGAAGACGAGTTTAGAGGTGAGGTAAAAGGGGAGGAAAGTGATGCAACATATGAACCAGACAGCGGGTCAGGTGACGATCACTCTGGTGAGGATATGGTGGATGATATACGTAACCTTTAAAGAATGCGACCTCTGCAAGAACAGCGCAAGGGCTGTTTGGGATTAAAGGAGGAGAGGTTTATGTTTTGGAGTTGATTGCTAGAAAAATAACAGGTGTGTGCAGCAGTCAAGATTGACAGCATTTGATGCTTGTTGCATAGTGATTGTCAAGATTAAGCAGAACAGACCATTAAAGCTGATTGCAAGATGACTGGTGTCAGGTGTTCATATGGACGTTTATGACACCTTGTATTACCTCAGATCACAGGTCATGTAAAATCATTTGTTATCTTGCCATCTGATGAACAAATTCGTGGCAGCCTTACTTTGGTATTCAAGGCACGGTTCAGCAGGGTGACATGTGTAACTGATTGCCTAGAGATAGCAATGGAAAAGCCATTGGCAACAGTGAAGCGATCAAAGAGCTGGTCAGTGTACAAAAGTTGTGATACCGTAAAGTATTTAGTGTCCATGGTGCCGAGTAGCATGAACAATTTCGTGTCTGGGGTGTATGGAGGTCGTACCTTTGACATAAAAATTGTGGAAACATCAGGATTTATGGATCAATTCAAGCCAGGGATGGTGGTGATGGCTGACCGGAGCTTTAAAAGCAGTGAACCACATGCAGTCAAAGCATTGTTTCCTAATTCGTCCAGATTCAGTGACCAGCAGTGAGATTCCTGGTTCTCGTCGCTTCTTCTTTTCCAAGCAGGTAGTCAGTCTGAGAGTACACGTTGAGGGGCTATCCGTATCCGAGTTTTCGGTGGTAAAACCTCGTGCTGTTGTGGAGTCGCTGCTGACGCCACACCACAACAGAGTGATGCACACAGTGTGTGGCTTTGTAAATCTGCAACGTGCTATGGCAAAGGTGTGATTAGTGACGCTGAAGCACCGGTGTGCGAATATATGTTGAGCATGCGATAATGGACAAGATTCATGTCATGTAGCCCCATGTTTTTTTGGAACTTTTACTACTGTTTCTTTTTTGTTTAAAAACACTGATAATACTCATGTTCTTCAAAAAAAAAACGTCTGGACACATCATAAATAATT
Organism: Capitulum mitella; assembly: GCA_030062745.1. Lineage (NCBI taxonomy): Eukaryota > Metazoa > Arthropoda > Thecostraca > Pollicipedomorpha > Pollicipedidae > Capitulum > Capitulum mitella. The sequence goes on along the minus strand of CP099854.1, from coordinate 1,007,420 downwards.
AAGAGCCCATGCATGATAACGTCGCCTTCTGATTGGTTCTACACCCTGTGACGTCACAAATGGCAATTCCATCCCCAGCAGATATTGGCTGGCTGGCGTCGATGATCGCAAGGCGTTGGGTGGCTCGTAACGCGTCGTTAAATGGTCAAAATGAACAGCAAGAAAGGGCGCTATTATTACTGTTTTGCTCCAAGTGTGCGAATACAACTATAAGTGCGCCTGGAGCCGTGGTCATCGGCCTCCCGACTTCAGAAAAGAGGCGAAAGCTGTGGAGTGCCGCCGCGCGCAGAGATGGCCCCTTGTCAGTTCCAGTGGCTGTGTCTACTGTGGGAAGCCATTTTGTTGTAACTATGCCGATTTTGCTTGCCGTGCAGTGTGAGTGGCGAATGAAGTGCAGGGTATCCTTCAAACTGGGAAAGAAATTAGTACATTGAAACCTTGCATCATTGGATAACAAATGCTTAAAAAAGATATGGCCAGTGTGTCCTCAAGTATTCGGGTGTTATAGGGAGGTATCAGGAGGGATTGTAGGAACGTAATCTGATGTTGTTTTGCCTTTGTGTACCGTTGACAAAACAACAGTTTTGCATACGTAATTAATCCGGTGACTGGGGTATATTTTGGCAAATTCAAGACCAAGAGCATCTCACAAAGGTTTGCGATGTTTCATTAGGTTCAGGCATGGAACTAAAGACCCACAGTGGCTCCCCTGTCCTTTAGAATAGAAGTCGAGAAACTGGTGTGGAGTGAGAAGTGTGGGGGAATGATGACCATTCCACTCCTCCCGAATTTTTCTGTTGTATATACACATTCCTGATTAACATTACCATTTGGTAATGTTCAAGTAAGATAATCAAATGGGACAGTTGAGTGCTACCTTTCCGTTTCTCAGGTATATGTAACAAACGCAGCGCCACGGAATTTTGTGTGCCTTTTGCTTCATAATTTCTACACCTTGTGACAAATTTTTGACCTCAGGTCAAGTAAAGTGTCTAACCTACGTCAGGTCAAGTGGGCTTATGGCCAAAAAAAATCTTAGCGCTCCTGTAATTTTTGCAAAGCATATCACAATAAGACTTTCCAGGCTCAGAAATTTTGATAAAGGATAAATATTTGATAATATTTAATTTGATTGATAATAATTTGAAAATTTGATTAATGAATGATAAAAGAAAATTTGATAAAACCTGTTACGTCGTTGTTGATTGTTTCTTGGTGTTTTCAGGCATGCAGACTACTGAGGTCATTTTACGCCCAAAGTGTTATGTCGGATCTTTGGGAAAAGTCCTGGTCATTGACCTAATGTCAAGGTCTGTTTTCAACATAAGTCGTCGTTTCCTTAAAAACTGACGATTTTTTGCAACAATTTAAGTTTTGGGAGATCAAGACATCCAGTTTTCGTCAATACCCACCGACCACTAACCTGAAGTCACGTCAAGAATAACGGTTTTGAGTCAAAATGCACTGCCATCAAAATTGGCGATGAAGGACTCAGATCGGGTAGAAAATGACAGAATTGGCTTGCACAGCTGCGAATAATACCAAGAGGTTCAAAAAAGTTAAAAAAATGCGCATTTTCCAAATAAATAGGCTGTTGGAAATAACGCTCCAGCAATGGTGTAGATTGATAAACAACGATTTTTTCATCATTTAAGCACGAAGAACCATCACTAGAACCAACAGCACTTGGAAAGTTATGTTTCGCGAAGATAAAAGAACGCTTAAATTACTTCCCGTTAATTTCATACCGGAGTTCGGCTACGGCGTCCACCGTGCAGCGCTGCGAAAATCGCTGTGTCTTCAGCTCAACGTTTCCGGGTATATATGAAACAAATCATAAAGATTAGACGTGAATCGTCAACTGCGGACTTTCACCTATCCCCTGGTGCCCTTATCTAGCCTTTATTAGTCACAGCCCTTGAGATTCAGACCGTTTCTCGGTCTCATGCAGACGGCTATGAGAAAACATATAGGGCGTAACTGACACATCTTATCCAAAACTAAAAATGAGACCAGTTTCGAGCTCTAGTCGTCACGAACTTTCTAACGGTGTGCTTATTTATCACGCAAACGACCGCTCGTGAGTTAGAGGGGACGTTGAACCCCCCTCCCCAGTCGGGCGTGCATGGCACCGACTGGCAGTCGGGCGCGGGTTAACCTTTGCGCCACAAAATCAGCCGTGACCTGGAATTGTGCGATTGGGTGTAAGGGTCGGAGCCCATACAACAATCTCTGCTTAACAATCCTGGATTCCGATCCCTTACATCATCATATCAAACCACTTCGATCGAATTTCTGGGAAAAATCTGGTACCTTAAGTGACAAAATTTCCAACGTCTTAATACCATTCCAACAAAACCTCATGCTGAACAATGCTTCCCAATAGAATGAATGTGTCACGACCGTGGCCTATCAAACATGGAAGATAGCTCTTCCCATCCCACAGGGCGTTAAAGATAGGTTTTCTTTTCTTCATGAAGTAGGTATCTTGTACCATGACAGCGTTGCATTTTAAATTGCAAAAAAGGTGCATAACGTGTCTTCATTTATTTATGCTGTCTGCCCAACTCCGGCAATCCATCGGCATAATGCTCAGTTCGCTCGTCTCAGAGTCAGGAGAAATGTGCCTGATGTGCTGTGCAGGCGTGTGTATGCTGTGGTGTGCGCAATCCCTGGTGTGGGTGTGTGCGTGTAGGGGCGAATGTGTGAGCATAAATGCATACATCCTGTGTAGATGGCGTGAGTAACATATGCTTTTGGCGAAAGGCACGAATGACAAAAGCAATTTTCTCGCCATGAAGAGCGGAAAATGAAAATTAATATGAATAAAACAGAAATCACAGCCTACGAAATGGCAGGGATATGAGGTAAACAACCAGCGGCATAATTAAAGTGCGACATCGTATGTCATAACACTGGGCGTGTTTAAAAACACTCAAATCAGCAGCGCAGACGAAAAAAAATATGGCAGCCAACCGAAAAGCCTGACAATAATACGCAAAAATAACAATGGTGCAAGAAAAACAACGGTCAAGAAACTGTTTCTTCGCGTTTACGGCTTTGCGCACGAACACAGTTAAGAAAGGCACACTTACGTTCCGGCCACACACAGCGAAACCGAGCTGACGCATCATATCATCCAATTAGATGCGCCGTGATGTCCCCAGGTGCTGGATCATACACAGTGTGTATTTTTTTAGCCTTCCTCGCCTCCAGCAGGATGCGGGAAATTTTACGGTGTAGATAGGTAAGGCTCCCACTTCACATACAACTCCTCGCCATCTTTGAGTTGAAACATTGGCGACATTGCAGTGTCGCGCAGTCTTGCAATTAAAAAAATACGATGGTGGCCCTGGTCACAAGACTGATGAGGCCACTCATAAACGTCCGAAGCGGCATAACATAAACGTCACGCAAAACGCGTAACACGACGCTGAAAAAGTGGCACTGGTTTGTACACCATGCCATCGGCAATACTGGTTTTAGAGCCTTCAGCTGGGTCATGATCTTCTGCATCAGAAACAAGCTAAAAAATGAAAAAATATCGGTTCAAGGTCAACCTAGACCAGATGGAATAATGGTTTTAATTTACATGCCAAAGACTGATACTTACTTGCAGCCGTTTTGATCCACGTGACAAAAAGGGTGGGAGTAAAACCTGGTGATCATTTCTGCATTACCTACTTTTTATGCGGCCGAGGTCAGTCTAGGTCAGGTCAGATAGGGTTGCATTGCTCTTGCTGACAAAGAGCAATAATTACACGCTGGCATTCGTGATTGAGCCCAGTACAGATCTGAAATGACATCTCATGACAGATCTGCGCCGTCTGCTCTTTGTCGGATCTTGGTCAAGCAAGACGGGGACGGATAGCCATTTTTCTTTTTTTTTTTTTGGAACAATAACTGCTCTGCTGCTTCTGAACTATCTTCCACAGGAAACGCTGTATTTCATTTTGTTTTCAAATCTGCCTGCGACGTGACCTGACATGAACCCACGTTGCATTTGGCTAACCTTTGCTAAGAGGCGCATATAGATTTGTTTGTTTGGCTTGAAGGATGAGAAAGGTAAGCGGCAACCACAGTGCAAATCACCTGCAAATCATCTGTCACCTACAATACAAATCATTCCAGTTACCATGTTTGTGACCTAGCATGACATCTAATGTTGACGTGCCATGGCATTATTTTCGCGTATACTATAAAAAAACAAGCATATTCGCGTCACCGGCAGACGAGATGAAAACATGCATCCAAGGGTTCACTTATCACGTCATATCTCTATAACCTGACCTAGCATAGAACTGGTTTCGACGTTAAAATATGCAAAACCGATTGATTAACAGGTACTTGGGCTGACTCTAATGGTTTAGAGAAACCGATGGGTGTGCCCTATTTTACACCCCCCAAGCGGTTTCGGGATAAAAGACTGAGCACACCCGATGGATTCATTTCCATGGGAAGTCAAGAGCGGGTAGTCAGATCTGAATGGCAGGGGCGATTGGTGGTAAAGTATTATGATATTTGGTCTTTCTGGTCAAGCATTTTAAAACTAAGCTGATGTGCAGCAGGCGCACAGGACGTTGCGCACACCAGGTTGCAGAACAATCAGAAAAACGATAAGCACGATTCAGTCAACATTCGTCAAATAGCCTCAGGGCATATATCTCGGGCGCCACTTCGCAACATTAAATTATCAAGAATGTAAGTCGATTCCACATGAGCAAGATCCTTCAAACAGCAATGCAAGATTTCCATCCTTGTGCATGTGCGTGTGTGTGCGCGCGCATGTGAATTCGAGCTTCGGAGCCTCTAACGTCCAAACACGCCGGTCGACCGCAAAACAAGCGGCACCATCGGATGCGCCGACTCGGCGGACAAATTATGGTATAGGTTTCGAAGCGATTCGAGACGTTTAGCACGCGCCACATGGTGCGAGCCGGACCTCTGCAGAATTCAGTTTATCACGGGCACAGGTCAAACACCTCAAGACTCGGTGGCAACATGGGATCCACTTTCGGGTGCGCGGTTTTGTGATCAGACCCCACGTGCAATCCACGTGGTGATCCTCGGGCGCGTGTCTCGATTTGGACTCGGGGATCTCTGAGTGACATAGGCAGGAGAAATTTGACGGGTAGATAGACCATTACTAAGGCTATCGAACGGCACCCCAAATGAAATGCAGGGTGCAACGGGTCACATGCAGCGAGCGTTCGCCTCTTCTACACCCCTCTGTTTTTGATGGGCCAGTTTCCGGGACACAAACGGCGCAGTTTGTTGCGACTATGGCTAAAACAAGGTGGACGGGCAGCTGGACGGCCAATTTCTAAGGGTTCAGGCCGAGATTGGGGTGTAGCTTGCACGTGAAGTGTAAGGTGCCCGAGATAAACCCGCACACGACCGTCGGTCCATTACGATCATGCGCGACTGGAGGGCAGGCTGTTGGCCGCCCCCCCCCTAACTCGCGAACGGTTGGCCGCACAATAAAAATAAGCACACCATTGGAAAGCTTGTGACGAATAAAACTTGAACCTGGTCTCATTTTTAGTTTTAGACTAGCGGCAGCCGCCGGCCTGTCGGCCGGCATAGCCCCATCTAGATGCTGTCGCTACGAGCTCGTTCCTGTACCCCCATACCCCCCGAGTTCCCCATGTACGCCACACGACACATTCGCGACGCCCCGACAGCAATTTGGAAGTCTGCCGCGCCGCGCATTTAAAGTTCTTTGCGCGTTCGAATTTTGGAATCGAATCAAGTTTTGGCCAAAGAGGTGACCGAACTGATCCTGGGACCGTCCCACCACCGCCCTGCATACTTCATTGCCAACAAACGGCGTCTGCTTGATGGTCCAAACGTTCGCAGTCTCATCCCTACGCCAGCTGCGGCATCCCTCACTCGCCTGCGGTGTTCCCGGTCACGCTGGAGCACCATCGGGTCCTCGCGACGGCCCTGATTGCGCTCGCGTCAAATCAAGCACGATGAAATGAAGCAAATTTTATGTATGAGCAAGGGCAGCTGATTTTGGAGCCTAATTGACGAAAAAATCACGCAAAAGACGAAATAAGACCTTTTTGTACGCTTTCGTTGAAAACAACCGCAACGAGACACACCAAATGGCCTATACCGACGCATTCACAATTGACTGACGAACTTGATGCAAGTATTTTCAATCGCCAGCTCCCAATGACGGCGCCACAATCTTCAACTGAACACAAAACACTCAAAATGCGTCGATTTTGCGCATGAAGCAAATTTTATGTATGAGCAAGGGGAGCCCTAATTGACGAAAAAATCACGCAAAAGACCAAATAAGACCTTTTTGTACGCTTTCGTTGAAAACAACCGCAACGAGACACACCAAATGGCCTATGCCGACGCATTGACAATTGACTGACGAACTTGACGCAAGTATTTTCAATGGCCAGCTCCCAATGACGGCGCCACAATCGTCAACCGAACACAAAACGCTGAAAATGCGTCGATTTTGCGCATGAAGCCAATTTTATGTATGAGCAAGGGGAGCCCTAATTGACGAAGAAATCACGCAAAAGACGAAATAAGACCTTTTTGTACGCTTTCGTTGAAAACAACCGCAACGAGACACACCAAATGGCCTATGCCGACGCATTGACAATTGACTGACGAACTCGATGCAAGTATTTTCAATGGCCAGCTCCCAATGACGGCGCCACAATGTTCAACTGAACGCAAAACACTGAAAATCCGTCGATTTTGCGCAAAACTACGACATGCATCGGTTCGGTTGATGCCCCATGGCACGAACAGTTATGTCAAGTATGATGATTTTATTGCGGCGTCAGAACGACAAAACTACGGCCTTTCCATTGGTACCAATTTTGCCAACAATGTCACACTGCATGCTGTCGAAATCGCGGTGTAAACACGAATGAACCGGTAATGAAAAATGTTGCCATTTTGAAACGTTTGAGAACGGCCATTTTTCTCGTTGCCTCGGGTGGCACGCGCCACGTGCCGAACCCCGCGCCACGTGTTCGGTGTCATGCTGTTCCCCTGTCGATTCTCTTTCGATGGCATTTGGTTTGGTGTCGATGCGACCTGCGGTTGCCGAGATCGGGCGCCCGGAAGCGGCGCGCGACACCGTTTTTGCACGATTTCGTCAAAAATACATGCAAACCCTATGGGCGACTGTAGCGGGTGCCACGCGCACCCCGTGCACCCCCGACGCCCGAAAACCCGACCAGAATGCATTGTGCCACCAAACCCGTGACCTGGCCGAGTTTCACCTCTGTGCCGCATGTGGTCTCGGCGCACCAGCCCGTCAAAACCGAACTCCGACGGTCGACATTTTGAAATTTATAATATAGAGACTAGCGGCAAACAGCCGGCCTGTCGGCCGGCATCGCCCCATCTAGATGCTGTCGCTACGAGCTCGTTCCTGTACCCCCATACCCCCCGAGTTCCCCATGTACGCCACACGACACATTCGCGACGCCCCGACAGCAATTTGGAAGTCTGCCGCGCCGCGCATTTAAAGTTCTTTGCGCGTTCGAATTTTGGAATCGAATCAAGTTTCGGCCAAAGAGGTGACCGAACTGATCCTGGGACCGTCCCACCACCGCCCTGCATACTTCATTGCCAACAAACGGCGTCTGCTTGATGGTCCAAACGTTCGCAGTCTCATCCCTACGCCAGCTGCGGCATCCCTCACTCGCCTGCGGTGTGCCCGGTCACGCTGGAGCACCATCGGGTCCTCGCGACGGCCCTGATTGCGCTCGCGTCAAATCAAGCACGATGAAATGAAGCAAATTTTATGTATGAGCAAGGGCAGCTGATTTTGGAGCCTAATTGACGAAAAAATCACGCAAAAGACGAAATAAGACCTTTTTGTACGCTTTCGTTGAAAACAACCGCAACGAGACACACCAAATGGCCTATACCGACGCATTCACAATTGACTGACGAACTTGATGCAAGTATTTTCAATCGCCAGCTCCCAATGACGGCGCCACAATCTTCAACTGAACACAAAACACTCAAAATGCGTCGATTTTGCGCATGAAGCAAATTTTATGTATGAGCAAGGGGAGCCCTAATTGACGAAAAAATCACGCAAAAGACCAAATAAGACCTTTTTGTACGCTTTCGTTGAAAACAACCGCAACGAGACACACCAAATGGCCTATACCGACGCATTCACAATTGACTGACGAACTTGATGCAAGTATTTTCAATCGCCAGCTCCCAATGACGGCGCCACAATCTTCAACTGAACACAAAACACTGAAAATGCGTCGATTTTGCGCATGAAGCAAATTTTATGTATGAGCAAGGGGAGCCCTAATTGACGAAAAAATCACGCAAAAGACGAAATAAGACCTTTTTGTACGCTTTCGTTGAAAACAACCGCAACGAGACACACCAAATGGCCTATGCCGACGCATTGACAATTGACTGACGAACTTGACGCAAGTATTTTCAATGGCCAGCTCCCAATGACGGCGCCACAATCGTCAACCGAACACAAAACGCTGAAAATGCGTCGATTTTGCGCATGAAGCCAATTTTATGTATGAGCAAGGGGAGCCCTAATTGACGAAGAAATCACGCAAAAGACGAAATAAGACCTTTTTGTACGCTTTCGTTGAAAACAACCGCAACGAGACACACCAAATGGCCTATGCCGACGCATTGACAATTGACTGACGAACTCGATGCAAGTATTTTCAATGGCCAGCTCCCAATGACGGCGCCACAATGTTCAACTGAACGCAAAACACTGAAAATGCGTCGATTTTGCGCAAAACTACGACATGCATCGGTTCGGTTGATGCCCCATGGCACGAACAGTTATGTCAAGTATGATGATTTTATTGCGGCGTCAGAACGACAAAACTACGGCCTTTCCATTGGTACTAATTTTGCCAACAATGTCACACTGCGTGCTGTCGAAATCGCGGTGTAAACACAAATGAACCGGTAATGAAAAATGTTGCCATTTTGAAACGTTTGAGAACGGCCACTTTTCTCGTTGCCTCGGGTGGCACGCGCCACGTGCCGAACCCCGCGCCACGTGTTTGGTGTCATGCTGTTCCCCTGCAGATTCTCTTTCGATGGCATTTGGTTTGGTGTCGATGCGACCTGCGGTTGCCGAGATCGGGCGCCCGGAAGCGGCGCGCGACACCGTTTTTGCACGATTTCCTCAAAAATACATGCAAACCCTATGGGCGACTGCAGCGCGTGCCACGCGCACCCCGTGCGCCCCCGACGTCCGAAAACGTGACCAGAATGCATTGTGCCACCAAACCCGTGACCTGGCCGAGTTTCACCTCTGTGCCGCATGTGGTCTCGGCGCACCAGCCCGTCAAAACCGAACTCCGACGGTCGACATTTTGAAATTTATAATATAGAGATAATATGTAAGCAATTTACGCCCTATATATGTTTTCTCATAGCCGACTGCATGAGACCGAGAAATGGCCTGAATCTCAAGGGCTGTGACTAATAACGGATAAATAAAGGCACCAGCACATAAGTAAAGGTCCGCAAATGCCGATACACATCTTTTTCCCAGATTTGTTAAATATATACGCCGAAACGTCGAGATAAAGACACGGCAATTCTCGCGCCGGCTGTCGGCATGCGCCACAGCCGTGTGCAGTAACAAACTGACGGAAACTAATTTTAGTGTTCATTTATTTTCGCGAAACAGGCCTATCCATGTAAATTTTATTGCTCTTAGTGGTTCTTGTGATGGTTTTTCATGCTCAAATTTTTGAAAACATCATAATTTACTAATCTACACAATTAGCGGAGCTTCATTCGTGAGAGCCTGTTTATTTGCAAAATATGCCAGTTTTTCAAACTTTTTTTGAGGTTCTTGGCATTACCTACGTCTGTGCAGGCTAGTTCTGCCATTTTCTACCCATTCTGAGTAATTCATCGCCAATGTTGACGGTGGTACGTTTTGGCTCACTACAGTTATTTGTGACCTGACCTCAGGTCAATGGATGGAAGCCATTGATACTTTGCCCAATGACAGTAACTAGATGTCTGCTTCACTCCATACTAAAAATGTTATAAAATATTCCGTCAATTTCCCAAAAAAACGAGGACATGTCTTAAAAATGAGCTTGACCTTAGGTCAGTGACTCAGAAAATTCCGAAAAATCGGAGATGAGAGATTTGTTACATCTATCAGGATCACTAATCCCTGAAAGTATTATTGAGATTTCTCGTTTTCCGAAAAAGTTAGACGGCGCTCAACTTTTTTGACATAGGTCTGTTTGACGTGATCTAGGCCAGGCACCTGACCTGACCTGAGGTCAACATTTTGACAAAAGATGTAAAAATGATGAAGCAAAAGGTACACAAAGTTTCGTGGCTCTGTGTCTGTTCGTTTTTTTCGCAGTCCCAGAAAAACCTCAGGAGGGCTGTCAGTCCCCCTCCCAGTCGGGGGCGGTTTAACATCTACGTTCATTGTCGTAAAACTGCTACCGCTGGGATACTGAAAATTCGCAGGTAGGAGTGCGTGATACGTACCATTCGATACATGTGGCCATTTTTCAGCCTGGTGTGTGCGGGACGCCCGTGTTGAGGTGTAGCCGTTTCCATTTCAGGCCTTTAGATTGGAAGTTGTTGATGCTGGAGGCGCGAAATTTTATGGTGGGCTGGAAAATCATAAACGCCATCAAAAATAACCAAGATTTAGGTCATCAGTGGCAAGATGCTATCGATGTGAGCGAGCGACTTCATGTACTTGGGATCCTCCTTTTGCGGGAAGGTGTGCGATTCATTGCTATCTGCATGACGAGGACGGCAGGTCTCGTTTCATGGGAGTAATGTTGCTAGTAAGCGGGTGCACAGGTCTTTGTGCGATACAAACCTTCGGTTTTCACCCCAAACCAACCGTGCAGAGTGCTGGTTTGCCTCTAGTACAACACAGTAACGGTTCAGTGGTCTTTATTACACAGTCGTGGTACAGATCTCAATTAGACAATGACACTCTCAGCGATACCTCTGTGTTAAATCATGTTGGAAACCATCCCGTCTGGAGCGTCCAAGCGTTGCATACCGGTCAACGTAATAACGCAGTGACGTTCTCGCTCTAAAGTCACGTCTGCAGCGCTCAGTCGAGCTCATCGCTTTTTTCTAAAAATAAGGCATTCGTTGTCCGTCATCTACTACCATGAGGCGCCGCACCTAAAATGACGATAAACACTCAAATGAAATATGTTTAAAACATTTCTGTGCGAATGTCAATACAGGCATTTTTCGCTCACTAAAGCATGTATTTGCAAACGAGAGCCTTTTCAACGCCTGTGTGCTGATCATACCAGAGGTTGCTTGACCCAGATATGAGAACTATCAGTTTCGTGGACATGTCATTGTTCAGCTCATCCGGGGACCACGCCGTGTAGCTGACCGGGGTGCCGTCGAGCCAGCGGAACTCTCGGTCCGCGTAGCTGGCCTCGTGCCTTAGGCCGATGAAGGCGCGGCCGTCGGTGCCTGTCATCTGTGACGCGACGAAGTCGTTCTCCTCCTTCGAGTGGATGGAGGCGAGCGTGGCATCCGGCCGGAGCTCGGAGCACCGCGCAATCGCCTGCCACCAGCTCCGCTTCGTCGTGTCCACGCGGAAGCAGGCGTCGCCGAAGACGACCCAATCGGTCTCGCAGCCGAACAGGTAGCACTGGGCGCCGTCGAGCATGATGTCGCGGCAGCCGGCGTGGCGTAGGCAGCGTGCGGCGCACTGGACAGCACTGACGGCCGTCGTCGTGTCGAGCAGGCATCTGGTCGCCCGGCGTTGGCCGCACGCGGATCAGGCGGCCGCCCGCCGCCGCCAGGACGACCAGCAGCAGCAGGCAGGCGTACATGGTCGGACGCCGGCGGCCGAACTACGGAGGCGGCTGCCGGCACTGGAGCCGGAGCCGGCCGTGTTTGAGTGTGGCCCCTGGTGACGCCTGCTCATTGGTCCGCCGCCACCGCCGCTGCCGCGTCGAAACGTGACGTCACTGGATGACACCGGCTGAAAGCGCTTGGTACAGAGGCGCAGAAACAGGAAAACTAGAAGGCAAACTTCCGGAACGTTTAACTGGCGGCCAGAAATATAATTCAACATGGAAAGAGGCAAGCTTTTAGTGAGTGAGATTTCATACATGGTGGTCACTCGGGGAAGTCCAGATCGAGGTGTGTGTGTGTGTTCAAGCACTGGAGTTTCTAGCATCCCAACGCGCCAGATGATCGCGACAAACGTGGCGCCATCGGGTGTGCCTACTCTGCTGACAGATTGTGATGCAGGTTTCGAAGCGATCCGTAACGTGTGACACGCGCCACGTGGCGTGAGCTGGATTTCTGCAGAATTCAGTTAACCTGGGAAATGCTGGCAAGAGGAGTCAATTTGATGGTCCCGTATTGGTGTTTTTTGATGATAACTCCAGAAAGAATGAAGCCAGGTCAATAAAATTTGACGCAATTTATACAACTGGGTGACGCATCGTTTGGTGTCCAGGTTTTAAGTGCAGCTGCAAGGGTAAACTGAGCTAGGTGAATGTCAGGTCGACGATCGGTTGAAACGCGAAAAATAAGGCTAACTTAACCTTATTCCCTGCAGGGGGCGCAGAAACCGTCCACCCTCGGGTCTTCTGCTTGCAAATTTCGGGGTTTTTGACGCAGCTGGTGGTTTTTCTTAGCTACTCTTTTTACATACTGAGACGAAATCTTCGAATTCTATTTTACTCAGGGGCGAAATCAGGCAACGTTTCTGGGAGGCCCTTCAGGCCATTTTTGGCCCTGTTGAGGGTAAAAAGAAAATAATTGTCAAAAAAGTGCTTTTAAAATGGAACTTAAAACTTTATATGTATGTATAGGTGAATAGTTGGGAAACATATAAAAACGGTTTTATTTATCTGAGGTCACTTCACAAGGTCAGGGCAAGGTCAAAAGCCAAAATTTGGTCTCATGGCAAAAATCTTGGTGCATTTGTTCCAAATGCACAGTTTGAAATATATATGACGTACAAGGATGCTCCAAGTAGGTCGGGTCACGGAGCTATGACCTGAAATGTAAGTGCGCAAACCCTTTATCACAACAACCGTAAAATTGAACTTCAAAAATAGAGAAAATTCAAACGATTGGAAATGTTTTAAAATACTATTAAATGAACACGGGTTCATTCCATGTGACTCTAAGGTCACTGGAGGTCATTTAAGACGAAAGGTCACCAATTGAACCGAAGAACACGTGACCATGACGGTCCCCCTTTTTTATTTCCCTGGCGCCTCCTATGCTAACATTATACAAACAGTGCGGTACGATTTGTATTTCTTCGTATAGCATGACTAGTGTAAGCCAAAAAAGTGGTTTTAGTGCAACGTTTAACATTTAACGTTGTTAACGTTTTTGTAAATTCATTTTTTGAAAAACTAGTCCAAAACCCTCCGAACGCCTACGAATTTTCTCCAGATTTCAACTGTATGGACCAATGGCAAAAGTCCAATCTATCATCTCTCGATTTATGTCAATTTCATCAAAATCGGTCCATAAACAACGGAACTATAAGAAATCCAAAAACATTCATTCTGACTTTTTTGTTCCGTGTGTCCACCCGCTTCAGAATTTTGCAAATTTATTTTCGTAAAAATCCAGTTTACGTCATGGCCCATTCATTGCCGTTTGTTGCGATGAAATCGGACGAATAGTTTTCGAGATCTCAAGGAAACCGAATCCGGCTCATCCCCCCACGGGAATCGGGTATACCGTCTAGCCCTCCGGGATTAGAGTTAAACAGCCGCCAAGCATCGAGTTTTTTTAGAACACAAGCCATTAGCCCTTTCCACGGCAGAGGGTTAAATCCACCCCCTCAGATTTTTTTCGTTGCCAATTCCAGGGTTTTTGACGCAGTTTCACGAAACTTGATGAATTTTCCTAGCTATTTTTTCTACGTACTGTAACAAAATTTCCTTATTCTTTTTTGTTCAGGGGCAGAACCAGGCAACATTTGTGGGAGGCACCTCAGGCCATTTTTGGCATTGTTGAGGGTAAAAGCAAAATGTCTGCCAAAAATAGCGTATCCAAGGTAGAACTTAAAACTTTCTATAGATGTATAGCAAAATAGTTGGGCAACATCCGAATACAACTTTGTTCATCTACGATCACTTTACAAGGTCAGTTCAAGGCCAGAAGTCCAAATTTGGTTTCATAGTAATTATTATTTTGGCGCCATTTTCTCAAATACCAAACCAGGAATATATGTGGCATACATGGGTGCCCTGTAGTTTTGTACAAAGTTTCAACTTGGCATCCGGTCGGGTCACGAAGCTACGAACTAAAATATCAGTGCGCGTATCACAACAGCCGTAAAATGGAGTTTTAGAAACAGAGTGAATTCAAATAATCGCAAACGTTTTCAAATGATGTCAAATGCATACAAGATCATTCCAAGTGACTCTAAGGTCATTGGAGGTCATTTGAGGTCAAAGATCGTAAGCTGATCTGATGAACATGTGACCATGACAGTCCCCCTTTTTCATGTCCCTGGCGCGGCCTATGCTAACATTATACAAATATTGTAATGCGATGAGTACTTGTTCAGCATAACATGACTATTAGAACTCAAAAGTGTTTTAATTTTTTATGCCAGTTTGTGAAAAACTAATCCTATTTTCGTAACCATGTCAATGCTTATGAATTTTACCAAAATTTGAGATGTATCGCCCACCGGTAAAAGTCCTATCCACAACCTCCCAATTCATACCAACTTCATCAAAATGGCTCCTTAAACAACAGAGTTATTACAAGTCCAAAAATGTCCCCATTTTGACTTTCTGTCCCCTGTGTCGACCCCTTTCAAAATTCCGAGGACTTTCTTTCGCAAAAAAGTAGTTAACTTCATGGCAAATCGATTGCCGTTTGTTGCGACGAAATCGAATGTGTAGTTCACGAGATCTCAGGGAGGTGGGGGGCCGAATCTGCCCCTCCCCTGCCGGGAATCGGCTATACCGTCCAGCCCTTCGGAAACAAGGTTAGGTGAGTGGGTATTTACGTAGGAAAAAATCAAAATAACTTGGCTGACGTGAAGTCCGGTCTTCAGGTCAGGTCAGGGTCAAAACCGGCAAACTTACTTTCAGCACTGGAGTTCAGATGCCTTTATTCCAAAACAAAATCTATCAGTTATATGGCTGACCACGATTTCTTCTAAATTGAACTGAACTACAGATTTTAAATTTATTGTCAGGTCGGGTCAGGTCAGGAGAGCAGAAAACATCACTTTCGGTAAACAGATGGTGTGATATCAGAGTGGACTTGTGCGTAATTCAGTGACGTCAAGGGAATGAGTCTAATTCCTGTCATTATTAAACATAACCGAAGGTCGCCGAAACTGGACATAAGGCGTCCCAAGGTCAAATATCAAGTCTTTTGACTTGGATCAGGTTACCACTGTCACTCAACCTGTGGGAGACAGAAGAAAATCAGTTCGTCGTATGTGAGGTACACTCTGTACCTCACGAATATTTTCCTGCTTTGAGACTACCATCCTGTCTTGCATCATGTTTCACAGTAAGGTATAGACGATCACCTTAAGGTGATGTTCCATGGATGTCCATGGACCTATGGACGATCATCTCAAGCGTCCTGTTTCCCAAAACAACTGACGCACAGCTTGTGTAGGTCATCTTATGTTTACCATAACCTGAAATCATCAGTCATCATCAGAAATGTTCGCAGAAATGTCGTCTTCAGTAGTTCACGGTACGCCATCAGTCGTGCAATCACAGCATGCTTCTTTTATTTGTTCGAACAACAGGATGATTCCTGTTAATCTGACACAGAAAACTGGTCAGACACATCAGACTGGAATGCACGTATGGGATATAACATTCAATGATTACATGGACGACTCGTCCGGATGGAACTTGCACAAAATTGAAGACGAAACTAAATAAGCAACTACACAACAGTGTGATGACCACATGTTACGTAATCATTTGACGAACAACAGCATGACATTTATGTATAAGAATCTTATTCAAATGATTCACTCTGGCAAACGTAAGTCATCCTTACCATAGGAGCACTCCTCAAAATATGATAATAATGAAGTGTGTCGTAGATAAATTCATACACAGTGGCAGGGTTCCCTGAACGTTTCATCCAGAACTAACAATCCGTAGTAGTTTTGGGCAATGACGGACGGATGTTAATCTTAGGCATCTCTCGCTTCACGTGCCAGCTGCGTCCTGTATTCGGCCTGAATCCTTGGAAAGTGATCGCCTAGCTGCCCGTCCGCCCTTCCAAGCCATCAACGCACCAAACAGATTGCAATCCGGCCATTGGCCCATAAGAAACACAGCGGTGTAAAAGAGGGAAACGTGCGCTGCACGAGACCCATAGCACCATGCCCAAGATAAGTGGTGCCGCTGGATAGCCTTTGTGGTGGTCCATCTACCCACCAAATTTCAGTCGCCTAGGTCACTGATGACTGCACTCGGAGGCCACCGAATTTAAATCGAAACCCAAACAACTGCCTGTGGGCCACCACGTAGATCGCACATGCGTGTCGACCACAAAAGCCAGTTCCCGTAAGTGGGGCCCGTGTTATCACAAAGTCTTCAGCCAGCAGCACCCACCGTTTGACTTGTAACCGTGACCAAACCGTAAAGTGATGGGGCTTTCTACTTCGCTTAGGGGGTCAATGCCCCTCCCCCCACCCAACTAGCGAACGAAACAACGTAGAGAGACACGATTTCCACCAGTATGTAGTCCCAACCTTTCTAGTTAAAAAAGGCACGGAATGTATATAACTGTCTGGTACTGTTGTATAACGAATGTATATAACTGTCTGGTAATGTTGAGCTTCCAGGTGACCCAGAAGAGGTCAGAGTCAGGTTCTCGCGCGTTTTAGTAGATATCCTGGTTTCGGTCCTCTAGGAGACAAACTGATCACAGTAAGGCAAATAAAAGTGTTACCAAACGAAAGAAAACACAAAGAGAACCAGAACTGTTTGCAACAATGTCAACGTCAAGATCTTGATCGAGATCAAGATCAAGATCGTAAACTGATCTTGAAGTTGGCCGCCGTCCTTTTCTTTGGTGCATTGTGCTGAAATATCGTTTTGGATGGTTTTAATGTGTCATTCAACATAAAAGCCGAAAACGTTATTTTCCTGTGCCTTAAAAGACCTTATCTGACCTCTTAACCTTAAGGGGATCGTCCATACCTTACTGTGAAACATGGTACAAGACAGGATGGTAGTGTCAAAGCAGGAAAACATTCGTGAGGTACAGAGTGTATTCCACATGCAAAGCCTGATTTTCTTCTGTCTCCCACAGGTTGAGTGACAGTGATAACCTGATCCAAGTCAAAAGACTTGACATTTGACCTTGGAACGCATTAAGGCTATTTTTGGCGACCTTCGGTTACATTTAATGGTGACAGGAATTAGATTCATTCCCTTGATGTCACCGAATTACGCACAAGTCCACTCTGATATCACACCATCTGTGTACCGAAAGTGATATTTTCTGCTCTACTGACCTGACCTGATCTTGAATTCAAAATCTATAGTTCAGTTCAGTTCAGTTCAGAATACATTGCGGTGTGCCGAATAATTTACGGGGTTCGTTTTGGAATAAAGATATCTGAACGCCAGAACTGAAAATAATTTTGTTCGTTTTGACCTTGACCTGAGCTGCAGACCGGAACTGATGTCATCCAAGTGTTTTATATTTTTCCCACGTAAATACCTATTACTCACGTTAACCCTATTTCCGAAGGGCTAGACGGTATAGCCGATTCCCGGCAGGGGGAGGGGCGGATTTGGCCCCCTGGGATCTAGAGAACTGCACATTCGATTTCATCGCAGCAAACGGTAATCGATTTCCCATGACGTGAACTACATTTTAGCAAAAGTAAGTCTTCAAAACTTTGAAGGCGGTAGTCACACAGGGGACAGAAAGTCAAAGTCGGGGATATCTTTGGACTTCTTACTCTGTTGTTTAATGACCAATTTTAATGAAGTTGTCATGAATCAAGAGATTATGAATCGGACTTTTATCGTTGTTCCATACATACAAATTCTTGGGCGAAACCGTTTGACCACAACCGATGGCCAGTACCACCATGGAGCTAAAAGCTTGCCTCTTTCAATGTTGAATCAAATTCCATACAAATTCATAGGCGTTTACAGGAAAACGAAAATAGGAGGATTAGTTTTTCAAAAACTGGCATAACAAAGTTAAAACACTTTTTTAGCTTCTAATGATCATGTTATGCTGAAGAAGTACTAATCGTAATACAAAGTTTGTATAATGTTAGCATAGGCGGCGCCAGTGACATGAAAAAGGGAGACTGCCATGGCCACATGTTCATCAGATCAACTTACCATCTTTAACCTTAAATGACATCCAGTGACCTTAGAGTCACTTGGAATGAACTTATGTGCATTTCATATTATTTGAAAACGTTTCCTATCATTTGAATTCACATTGTTCCTAAAATTCCATTTTACGGCTGCTGTGATGCAGGTTATGCGAGCCGACATTTTAGTTCATAGCACCGTTACCTGACCGGATGTCAATTTGAAACTTGGTACACAAGTAGAGGGCACCCTTGTATTCCAGACATATTCCTGGTTTGGCATTTGAGCAAATAGCGCCAAAATTATAACTTCCGAACAAAATTCGGAATTTTGACCGTGAACTGACCCCGTGAAGTGGCCTTAGATGAATAAAGTTGTATTTGCGTGTTGCCCAACTATTTTCCTGTACATCTATTGAACGTTTTAAATTCTACCTTATAAACGTTATTTTTGGCAGGCAGTCTTTTACCATCAACAATGCCAAAAATGGCCTGAAGTGCCTCCCACAAACGTTGCCTGGTTCCGCCCCTGACCAAAAACGAATTACGAAATTTTCTTACAGTACGTAGAAAGAATAGGCAGGAAAAGTCATCAAATTTCGTGAACCTGCGTCAAAAACCCTGGAATTGGCAAGGAAAAAATCCGAGAGGGTCGGATCCAGCCCCTGCCGGAAAAGGGGTTATTGGTTTGTGTTCTCAAAAACTCAATATTTTGCAATTGCTTATGTTAGCCCTATTTTTCGCATTTTCACCGATCGTCGACCTGACATTCCCCTAGCTAAACGATACGTCATTCAGTTGCGTAAATTACGTCAAATTTATTGACCTGGCTTCATTCTTTCTGGAGTTATCATCAAAAAAACACCAATACGGGACCATCAAATTGACTCCTCTTGCCAGCATTTCCCAGGTTAACTGAATTCCGCAGAAATCCAGCTCACGCCACGTGGCGCGTGCCACACGCTACGGATCGCTTCGAAACCTGCACCACAATCTGTCAGCAGAGTAGGCACACCCGATGGCGCCACTTTGTCGCGATCATCTGGCGCGTTGGGGTGCTAGAAACTCCAGTACTTGAACACACACACTACACACCTCGATCTGGACTTCCCCGAGTGACCACCATGTATGAAATCTCACTCGCTAAAAGCTTGCCTCTTTCCATGTTGAATTATATTTCTGGCCGCCAGTTAAACGTTCCGGAAGTTTGCCTTCTAGTTTTCCTGTTTCTGCGCTTCTGTACCGAGCGCTTTCAGCCGGTGTCATCCAGTGACGTCACGTTTCGACGCGGCAACGGCGGTGGCGGCGGCTGACCAATGGGCAGGCGTCACCAGGGGCCACACTCAAACACGGCCGGCCCCGGCTCCAGTGCCGGCAGCCGCCTCCGTAGTTCGGCCGCCGGCGTCCGACCATGTACGCCTGCCTGCTGCTGCTGGTCGTCCTGGCGGCGGCGGGCGGCCGCCTGATCCGCGTGCGGCCGACGCCGGGCGACCAGATGCCGCTCGACACGACGACGGCCGTCAGTGCTGTCCAGTGCGCCGCACGCTGCCTGCGCCACGCCGGCTGCCGCGACATTATGCTCGACGGCGCCCAGTGCTACCTGTTCGGCTGCGAGACCGATTGGGTCGTCTTCGGCGACGCCTGCTTCCGCATGGAGACGACGAAGAGGAGCTGGTGGCAGGCGATTGCGCGGTGCTCCGAACTCCGGCCGGGTGCCACGCTCGCCTCCATCCACTCGAAGGAGGAGAACGACTTCGTCGCGTCGCAGAGGGCCGGCACCGACGGCCGCGTGTTCATCGGCCTAAGGCACGAGGCCAGCTACGCGAACCGAGAGTTCCGTTGGCTCGACGGCACCCCGGTCAGTTACACGGCGTGGGCCTCGGATGAGCCGAACAATGACATGTCCACGAAACTGATAGTTTTCATGTTTGGGTTAAGAAACCTCTGGAATGATCAGGAAGCAAGCGTTGAAAGGGCTTTCGTTTGCAAATACATGCTTTAGAGTGAGCGAAAAATGCCTGTATTGACATTCGCACAGAAATGTTTAAAACATATTTCATTTGAGTGTTTATCGTCATTTTAGGTGCGGCGCCTCATGGTAGTAGATGACGGACAACGAATGCCTTATTTTTAGAAAAAGCGATGAGCTCGACTGAGCGCTGCAGACGTGACTTTAGAGAGAGAACGTCGCTGCGTTATTACGTTGGCCGGTATGCAACGCTTGGACGCCCCAGACGGGATGGTTTCCAACATGATTTAACACAGAGTTATCGCTGAGAGTGTCATTGTCTAACTGAGATCTGTACCACCACTGAGTAATAAAGACCACCGAACCGTTACTGTGTTGTACTAGAGGCAAACTAGCACTCTGCACGGTTGGTTTGGGGTAAAAACCGAAGGTTTGTATCGCACAAAGACCTGTGCACCCGCTTAGTACCAACATTACTCCCATGAAACGAGACCTGCCGTCCTCGTCATACAGGTAGCAATGAATCGCACACCTTCCCGCAAAAGGAGGATCCCAAGTACATGAAGTCGCTCGCTCACATCGATAGCATCTTGCCACTGATGACCTAGATCTTGGTTATTTTTGATGGCGTTTGTGATTTTGCAGCCCACCATAAAATTTCGCGCCTCCAGCATCAACGGCTTCCAATCTAAAGGCCTGAAAGGGAAAGGGCTACACCTCAACACGGGCGTCCCGCACACACCAGGCTGAAAAATAGCCACATGTATCGAATGGTAGGCATCATGCACTCCTACTTGCCAATTTCCAGTATCCCAGCGGTAGCAGTTTTCCGACAATGAACGCAGTTGTTAACCTCGGGCACCTCACGCTTCATGTGCAAGCTGCACCCCGGTCTCGATCTGAATCCTTAGAAATTGGTCGTCCAGCTGCCCGTCCACTTTTCCAAGCCATCATCGGAACAAACTGCGCCGTTTGTGTCCCGGAAACTGGCCCATCAGAAACAGAGAGGTATAAAAGAGGCGGACGCGCGCTGCACGTAACCCGTTGCACCCTGCATATCATTTGTGGGGCCGTTCGATAGCCTTAGTACTGGTCTATCTACCCGTCAAATTTCAGCTGCCTGGATCACTGTTGACAACACTCAGAGATCCCCGAGTCCAAATCAAGACATGTGCCCGGGGATCGCCACGAGGATTGCACATGGGTACTGATCACAAAACCACGCACCCGAAAGTGGATGCCATTTTGCCACCGAGTCTTGAGTTGTTGGACCTATGCCCGTGATTAACTGAATTCTGTAGAGGTCCGGCTTGCGCCATGTGGCACGTGCTAAACGCCTCGAATCGTTTCGAAACCTATGCAATTTTTTTTCCCCCCCCCGCCCCCCCCGGGGCCCCTTTTTTTTGGGTTTTTGGCGGGTTTTTTTGGGGGGGGGTCCCCCGGGTCCACCCCCCCCCCCCCCCCCCCCCCCAAAGGTTGGAACCTTTTCTTTTTCGGTTTTAGAATCTTTTTTCGGGGGAATTGAATGCCTCCTTGATTTAAATTGGGTCCCCCAGGATGTCCAATGCCTGTACAGTCAAATCTCGTTACTGTGCCACCCGTGGGGACCGAGCGAAAGTGGCATAGTAGCGAGAGTGGCATAGTAACGAGGGTTTGTAAAACGGCTTTATTCTCCCAAGTTACCCATCAGCTCAACCCAAAGCTCTCAAGAATCGTCGGCTGGCGCATCTTCTTTCGGCGGATCTCGTGCATCTCGTTGTCTAGCCGATTGCACGCTTGCATCACACCGGGCTTCCCGCTTCTCTGCTGCATGAACTTCCGGACGGTGCTCCATGCGCGCTGGGCTTCCTCGAACGGAACAATTTCCTCCTCGACAGTTACCTCGTCTCCGTTTTCCACCGGCTCCTCGCTGCGCAGCATCTCCTCCGCAATCTCCTCCAGCGTGAAAGACCCGCCAGTCGCGAGGCGCTCGTCGGCTTCGAGAAAGTCAGACAGCTCGATCTCCTCGTTCTCGTGCATCTTTTCCTCGGCAGGCAGAGCTTCCCAGATCTCGAGCAGTTCAGCATCCTCTGGCTCAGTTTGGATCTCCTCTTCGATGAACTTGGCCTTCGCGAAACAGTTCCTGATCGTCGACTCACTGACCTGCTCCCAAGCACGCCGGGCGACGTGTAGAGCGTCGAGCAATGTGAACTTGAACTCCTTTCCCTCGTCCATGGCCTCGAGCCGGCGGCACAGCAGGAACTTCTTGTAGTGGCGCTTGAGGTTCTCTACGATTCCCTGATCCATTGGTTGAGAATTGGCTGTCGTGTTGGGTGGGAAGAAGACCAGTTGGATGTTGTCCAGCTGGAGCTCGGGAGGGTGGCCAGAGAAGTTATCGAGACAGAGCAGCACTCTGCGTCCCTGCTGGCCGAGTCGTCCGTCCCACGCACGCAACACCTCCTCGAAAAGCTCCGCCGCCATCCACGCCTTCGAGTTCGCCTTGTACTTGACCGGGATCTCCTTGTTCTTGAAGGCACGGGGTCTCTTGGAATTGCCGATCGCCAGAAGAGGGAACTTCTCGCTGCCGCTCATGTTTGCCCCGACCAGAAGAGTGATCCTTTTCTTGCTTCTCTTTCCTCCAGTGCACCGCTCTCCCCTGAAAGCCATGGTCTTGTTCGGAAGCAGCTGCCAGAAGAGTCCAGTCTCGTCCGGGTTGAAGACGTCGTCTGCGGAGAACTGCCCGAGCAAGGGCCGGAGAACCTGTTGTTGCCACTCAAGAAGGGATTGCGAATCCACCGCTCCAGCTTCGCCCTGCACTGTCTTGAACGTGATGCCGTGGCGCTTCTTGAAATTGTCCAGCCAACCGTCGCTCGCCATGAAGTCCGCGATGTGCATCAGCTCGGCCAGTTTCATCGCCTTCTCCTTGATCAGATCGCCGTTGACTGGCAGATTCTGTCCTCTTGCTTGCTTCAGCCACATGAGCACCCCCTCATCGAGCTTCTGGTCGTGAGCCTGCGTCAGCTTCATGCGCTTCAATGGAACTCCAGCTTTGATGGCCGCCTCGATTGCATCCTTCTTGCTGAGAATGTCCTTCACGGTGGTTCTCTTAACTTCGACGCCCCATACTTGCTCATCTCCCTGGCCAGCTTGGACTGATTCGGCTCCTTCTTCGCGGCATCGATGATCTCCTTTTTCTCCTTCAGCGTCAAGTCGGTTCGCTTGCGCTTCTGAGCTGACATTGTTTCTGCTTCTGGGCTGAATTTGAAAAAAAAATTGAATTCGAAAATATAACACACGCAATCGTGGCATAGTAGCGAGATTAGGGGGTGGCATAGTAAATTTATTTTGTATTGAATTTTGTCGGGCCCGAGCAAAAGTGGTATAATAGCGAGAGTGGCATAGTAGCGAGGTGGCATAGTAACGAGATTTGACTGTATATGTTTTTTTAGGAGGCAGGTGGCAGCTGCAGAACGCCGAATATTTCTGAACCGGCTAAGGTTGCACGGTGAAATCTGTCCATGTGGAGTCCCAGTTCAACAGTTTTGTGCTCGATAAACGCATGTACGCTTTCTAAGAGTGTGGACGTGCCCTATCCCCTTTCCTTGGATCATGGGTGCAGGCCTGGTGCTAAATGACAACGGTGGAACCCGAGTTCCCACGCATTGCCACATCCGTGCAAGCGCAAACGAACGCACATTGCGACTGGCCGTATTTGCTATCGCATACTCATCCTAGTCGGGCTCAGACTCAGACCCAGCAGGCTGACCGAGCCCAGACTCACAGACGCGTCGAGTGGAAGTGATTGGAAGTGGAAGTCCATAGCTAAACGCCATGGACTGCATTACTCTAGCTATGGCAAAATATTGAACCGATATGTGTTGTTTGTTACACTGTTACTCAACATTGTTCCCGTGTAAGACGCAGGAAAGTAAATCTCATGGGGTCAGCTGGGCCTGATGATATGGAATGGGTAGTTCGGAGTAATTTTGACACAAATGATTCGCTTTATCAGGGTTTTTTGGAAGCACGACTAATGCAACAGCCTCCACAAGGAGAACATCCAAAAACGTGGACGTTTTTATACCCCAGCCTATGCCTTGTCAGTCGTCGTTGGCAACCGTGCTTCTCTAAATGTCGTCAACAAACGCCTGCCACCTATCTTCACAGCTGGATGATGATACCCGTCGTGTAACGGGGCTGCCCTGAACTGTTTACGTGCAGTCATCAGTCTAGCACATGCAGTTCGTGTAGATATACGATACGGATTTCCTCTCCAGGACCCCATCTCGCGAAGTCCCACCGGATCCTTCTCCCGCCGACGATCCACCCGCCGACAGACAAGCCACGAGGTCTTTCGATGCCATCAGCATCCAGCGGAGCCACGTTGATGCGTAACCCTTGGTAGGGGCGACCACGCCTCAGCTTGTGCGTCCAGGCGCATCCAGCCGCGCTCTGGGCTCGCCCAGTCTCGACGCCCCTCCGCTGAGTCCATCAGACGTCAGCGCTGATCCATCCCCGTCTGTGGGAGCGATCCCGCCCGATCCAGTGCGTCTAGATCCATTCACCAGGACCCTGGAGTCATGGACACGAGACTACACGTGGGTGAAGCCCGTTCTGTCTCACGCCCATGCAGGACAGAGACAGAACCAGACACAGCAGGGCCCTGTTGTGGAGAAAGTCTTGCTCTGTCTGCCAAGATGCAGAGGAAAAGAATCTCCTGGCGTCAGGGCGAAGAAGAGAGAAGGCATCTGTCACAGTAGGCTTTACCATATGGAAGAATGCCCGTATCAGCTTTGCTGCAACGAAAACTCATCCATCCTCAGGACAGCTGTGGCAAAGCTGAGGCCAGAGAGCGAAGAGCCTGCAAAGATGTTCCCTTTTGCCAAAATTAAGATGGGAGATGCAAGCAAGGCCCTCCACTACATCTTTGATAGCGTCGGGTATCTGGCAGGCCAGGGTCTCGCCTTTCGTCGCGAAAGGAAGATAGCGGAAATCTCAGCAGGCTTCTGGACCTCCTGGAGAACCGGGCGCGGAACGAAAGCATTTCCGGTCTTCAGTTGAACCAATCGTATAGCTCTCCGGATGTGCAGAACGAGATACTAGAGATGCCCACGGACGCTCTGGCCGCAGAGATCATAGAGGTCCGACTGGACAAAACAACGGACATGACACGGCAAGGGCAGGTAGCTCTGTGTTTTCGCTATGCGATAGAAAACTTGAAAGTGCACGAGGGCTTTGGCGGCCTAGACGAGACTGCCGACACCCATGCCGGCACCCTAGCCAAGATTGCTCAGGACTTTATGCTCCGCCTCCAACTGGACTGCAGAAACCTTCAGGGGCAGCGCAATGACGCGCTGCTCTCATGTCCCGACAGTTTAATGGTTATTAATCAAATCTATTACGCTGCTGGTCGAAGCTAATAATTGTTTATTTAACATTGAGCACATTTTACTTATCGCAAAAATGTAAGTTTTAGCCGGTTACGTTCCCGACCTGTTACTTATTTCACGAGCGTATTTCATATGGACCTTTGGATTGATTCATGGGTGACGAACAGATCCACTTGTGATGAAGAGATTGCTTTATGTCCTGAGTCGGCCGAAGTAGTAATGTTGGAAATGGTTGAGCTAGGTCCGGTACCCAAAACCCAGTGCTGGGCCCGGCCTAGGCTCCGTAATGGATATAATGGAAGATGTATATTTGGACGCCATCACGACATCAAGCCCATTACTGATCTTGCACACTCAGTGAAAAGGAAGGTAACAACCCGGGGAGTCCGAAACATTGGCTAATACCTTAGTCTTAAGGCACTGACAGCGCTATGCATATTGGAAGGCCGGTCAACTTCGTGCGAGACTCCCTGAAGAGCCTGGCCAACCCAGGTGCGCACAATCCAGAGTCGGCTTTGCGACCACTCTGTCTGACACGCTGGACGTGTCATGACTCGTCTGTGAGCTCAGTCCTCAATAACTACGCCCAGCTGGTCTCGTTCCTGGAAGAGATAGTGGCAGACCGCACGATGAGGTCTGAAGCGGCCCCCTCCAGCTCGATTTAGAAGCACAACTTCCCCATGGCTGTCAAAAGCCAAAACCCCACTGCTCGTATTACTAATTGAATGGCCGACATCACACGTTCTAATGGTATGATTGTAACAAATCAGATATCGTTAGATGTCTAATTTGTTATTTATCAAATTAGACGTATTGCACTTTGAAGATTTCAAATCCAGCCATTGTTTTATTTTTTGGAAGGTTGAACGCAGCAAAAATAAGGAAAACTCTTTTAAGGGATATATTTGATTTATCGCTGTTCTTTATTCATTTACTTCTTTATTTTATTATTTACATTTTCCAATTTATCACTGCAATGTGCCTCGGTTCTGGTTACGTAGTTGGTTAATGCGTATGCATTCGGTGTGGAGAGTTTCCTAGGATCGGAGGTTCGAAACTGAGTAGGGTCGCGTTACGAATGCAGTTTTCGGCAACTATCGTCGAGTTTTTTGGTCAGGTGATGCCAACGTTGAACAATCTCTTTCCACAGCTACATGTATATTTTTCTGCAGGTTTAAGCACGAAGAGATGCAGAGTACTTCTTGGTGCCACGCAGATTTGATTAGCGACTGGACAAATGCACGCTGTATAAAAATGTATTCCTTTCGCTCTATGTTGTAAGTATGTATATTGTATGAACTGCAACTTTTCAAGGCACCAGGGGAGACTGCTGACGGCAAAACGCGGGAGCATCCAGCAAGCTTTATTCACACTTGTTACGTTAGGAACATGCCCTTTTTAAAGGAGCGAGCTTATTTGACGTCGATTGTTCATACGAAACACGTCAGCAGCGCAGCGCCAAGAACAGAGAGTCCATTTATTTTAAATGTCTCCTGTATAAAATTGACACGAATAAACGAACAGAAGAGATAGCGTCGCATCAATAGTACCATAAAGTTCTGTCATGACGATTACATGGTTCTTAACACGAGACTGACATACGCCGTGAAGGGAATATTTGTCAACAGAACGCCGTAAATTCACGAAAGCGTGTAACAAAAAAGAAAATCAGTCTAATATCTTGTGAGGTGCATGACGAGCTACTTCGGTCCTGCTCGCATCACACTTTCGCGTTATGCATTCCGCAATACAAAAGGATGTTTATCGATATATTTCAGCAGTTTGCACCCCAACTGTCGCGACGCGCCCCAGGTATTGTTCGCTGTCATTGGTGAGCGATTCAAAAAGGCGAACGAATATGATAGTCTAAGCAAGCATTGGGTCAAAGGACGAAAACATTACTCATAGAACATTGACGTGAAAGAAAGGCCTCGGAAGCTGGCGCACTGAATACAACTTCACAGAATTCAAGGAATTCGTCCAGGTGGGCCGGGAGCTATTTCGGGATGGAAGGGGGGGCAAACTGTTCGCGATCCCAGTCGCCTCATTCGGCTGAACCTGAAGTAGCGACGGACGCCGATTTCTCCTCGGACTGAGGCCATTTTGTTTTGGGTTCAGACCAGACATGACAAAAAATAAATGTGACGAAATTACGGTAACGAATCATTGGTCGCCCCGCAGTCCTCCGGTACGGTGTTTTTATTTTGTAATTAAATCTTATTAGTTTACCACGCGCGTTACATATAAACCAGGCGCAGGCAAACATTTACCGCTTTATTTCATAGACATAGTGTGGTCTGATGCGCCGAAGTCGCGAAACGTGCCGCCAAAACAGTAATATTAACCGTGTTTTTTGTACCCAATTTCTTGTCATCTGCGCCAACACTTCATCTGGTTTATGCGCTACAAGGACTGGGACTGCAGCTTGCAAGGGAACGTTTCCAATGACTATCGGGCTCGCATGCATCGAAGACCCAACCCAAATATTTAAACAGGAAAAAAATCAGGACTTCAAAAATGGCTCTTGAACATCAGTCAAGACGGTTAAAGGACTTTTCTCCGTGTGGGGGGTGTCCTAGAGAGTGATGGGACCCCAGCACTGAGAGGCCCCTTGAAAACTATCGGGTTCTCCATGGCTCTTGGTACTTATTTTTCAGTGTTATTAAGAATGAGTGTGCACGACAGCACTAAAACACATCAGGATTCCATCTGTGACTTCTGGTTCGCGCTGCGCGAGGTTTCGAACCGTTTGCTATTCACCCACCGCTGAATCTGACCGCATCTCAACGATTCCATCAAATGCAGAGATGAATTATACGTTCAGTGCTATTCAAGTTACTCGTGTTTCACGGCGCTACGACCAAAGTTGGTAATGTTTTTCAGGATTTGGCCGGACCGTGCAACTTCTATCCCTTGGCCTGGCCCACAGGTAGGTATGTTTCAGTAGTATATAACAGCTGTCACCAATGAGTGTCATTCAGAAT